>JASAMZ010004945.1:0-28105 GCA_030248115.1 Linhomoeus sp. GSCO2_2 | reverse complement strand
TTTACCTAATTAGCTTAATATAATTTAGTGAATTTTAATTAACTTACTTGACTATCTTGGTTAATGTTTCAATCACCAACGTTCAGGCGGTGTTGGTGTGACGAAGGTGACAAGAAACGGCTCCGCGTCCCAAGACGCTTTGGCACTGCTGGAGGACTGGACAGCCGACCTCAAACGGTTGTAAGCATTGTCATTGACGGTCTGAATTAGCCTCTCTTTTGGCGGCGGACGGACCTGAGCCGTAGTCACAGAAAACAACAGCCAGTGCATCCCAAAACCGAATCACAAGTCGTCCCAATCCTCAAGGCTTTTCAAATTCTCTTAAGACGCTGTCCGGCTCAGAGTGTTTCCGTAGACTCCTTCTTGGAAGCGGGTCGCTTCTCGGGGGCGTTGGCTGACGACAAGTGGGTAACCTCTTGCCGGCGGCATGATCTTTTGATGCCGGTTTCCCGTCCTCTTGAGTGCTGTGACGCCGAAAGCCGAACAGGCGCCAGACCCTTTTGCGCTTCTTCGCCGCGAAGGGGAAGCAGAGCTCCTCAGAGGCGCCGCCGGTGCTGGTGCTGCACTCGCTCCGGTCGTCGCCCAGCGACGAAAGGTCAAGCGCCGTGGTGGTAGCGTCCTCGTCGTCGTCATCATCTTCGTCGCTGTCGGGAGCGTCGCGGTTCCACAGCACAAAGGCGCTGTCCCTCTGGAGCAGTGGGGACTGAGCCTGCGAGAGGGAGGGCAGGGAGGCCAGGTCGGCCGTGGAAGACACTTCAGTGGAGTTGTCCTGCTCGTAGATGGTCGGCATCAGCTTGGCCAGTCGCGCCTCCGCCAAACCTGACAGGAAGCCTAGCACGATGTTGTCGATGACCTGGAAAAGGCCCTCCCTAAGCTGAAGTCTAGCGGCAATTACAGTAGCCTAGTTACAGTACCACCTTGGTCACGAGCTTGTGCCAGGCGAAGAGGGTCTTGGTGGCCCTCCAGGCGGCGAACTGGGGCAGCAGGGCCTCCAGCAGGGAGCAGAGGAAGAGGTGCCACCAGTCTGGACTGATCTGGTCCACTCTTGCCGCGCAGTATAGAAGCGTGTCGACGCCCCAGGCGAAAGGAGCGCTCCATGACGGCGCGGCAGTCGTCGGCGGCCGCGTCCAGCACCACCGCGTGCAGGAAGTCGCCGAATCGGCCGCAGTGCTCGTCAAACTTCGACTCCTGCTCCTTCTGCTGCCGGCGTCCGAGCGCCTGTCGGTTCAATTCAACGACTGATACTGTATTCGGGCATTCGAACAGTCGCGCTCACCCCGTTGGAGGGCATGTGCTGGACGCCGAAACTGAAGACGGGCAGCAAGCAGGGCTCCTGGCTCAGGACGGCCAACATGACGCTGCGACCGAAGTCGGTCCGGTCCTCCACCTGCTGCCAGCTCTCGCGGATCAGACGGCGCTCTTTGGCCGTCAGCTGCAGAGCGCTCATCTCCCTCCCGCTGCGCCGCTGCCACAAGGTCCGCTCCCGAGCGGTCGGACAGGCAGTGGGCACGCTGACGCTTGAGACGGTCTGGGCGCCGCCTGCCATTGTTGGTATCGTTGACTTCTTCAAGCGGCACCCGTTAGCAGACCAGTGACATCTTACCCGAATCGGCTGCTAAACGCTTCGCTTGAAGCGGAGCTGTCGACTTGAGAAAGAGAGAGCCGGCCACATCTGTGTCGTCGTTCTGATTGGTGGCCATCTCGACCAGGTGGCGCCGATTGGTCAGCGCGTCGGCGCAACGACGCAGTTTCGTCCGGAGGCGCAATCGGCCGCTCATGACGCGCCGGCTGTCGCGAGCGTCGTAAAGGGCGACGACGTCGTCACAAGGTTGACTTTGGAGAGGCGAGCTTTCCCCGGCGAGGCGCCTCCGGCCCAAGACAAACGGCCAACTTTGGCGCGCCGAAAAAAACACCACGAACAGCCGCGCCAAAGTTTTCTCGGCGACCCAAACGGATGGGCGCGCCTGTCGCTTTGTCGTGTCGCGCCGCGCGCGCCCAAGCCGTCGCTCCTCAAGAACGAGCCTCCATAAATTCGGGTCGTAAAGGGAGGGCGCTATCGGGGGAAAGGGCGCCGCCGCCGCCGCGCCATTCCATTCTGGGAGGCGGTGGAGGGAGAATCGCTGAATTGTTTCGGCCTGGTGTAGTACAGGGTTCAAGGCGCCCTTATGGATGTCAGAGAGGGGGAGGAAGAGAGGGGGAAGGCCTAACGACACCGGCGGTCGAATGCCAATGGCAAATTGGAAACCGTTCGATGTTTGGCAGACGGAGGGGCGCCCGGTCCCACTGATCTCCGTCTAAACAGCGCTTGGTGCATAAAAGGAGCGCTATTCTTGTCGCGGCAGCTCACAGCGCAGTGATCCGTATTCCACGATATACATGTAATTCCGGGACAGGAAACAACTATATCGAGCGGCGAGGCAGAAGAGCTGGCGTTTGCTACGCCAGAGGACAAGCCGACAAGGCTTAACAGGGGCGGAGACTAATTTTCCTCCGTCGGGTTAATCAACTTTGAAACCCCTCAAGAGTCGCGCGACCTATTTCTGGGGGCTCGCCCTCTGAAGTGGGAGTGAAGAAGAAGAAGTACCCCTCGTGCATATTTACCCTGGGACATCTTTGTGCCCAGAGAGCAACTCTAATGGAACTCCTCAAGAGAGGACGCTGGGGCTTTTCCAACGGTCGTTCCTCGTTCGCGAAGGAATCCTACACAAACAATTTGAACTGAGGTGACGAACGGTTCGCCGCGGCAATTTTGAAAAGCTGAAGCTCCAATTGCTGGCGCAGCTCACGCCACATCGCGTGGTGGTCACCGGCCCTCGACACAACCTTCTTAGCGCATGGATTTTAGACGGTTCTGGTCCTTTTCGAGCGATCGAATCCCTGGGGCCGCTCGGCGGCTTCTCATTCGGCGGACGGGGGCGAGCGCACGTGCGGACGTGCCCAGCCCACACGCCAGGTTGCGCACCCGGGTTGATTCGTTCGACGTTCTTCTGAACACGAAAGAGGCTGTGGCCCAAAACGATTCGCAGACGACATGACATTCTACACGCCGATTGACTGACAGACAAGGGGGAGGGGTGGGGGAGGTCGGCTTGTGTGTCGTCGTAAAAGGAAATGCTGTTAGGCGACGTTGACATTTTTTCCAGCGGTATGCATGTCAAGGGAGCCATCTGCGGCGCTGGCGACGTCCTTTATGCGCCTGTGGAGTCGCTTGTGTGCCAGTTGCACTGTAGGCCATTGATTTAGAAAGAAACCGCCGACAAACAACAAAGCGCAAACGGAAGCGAACAAAGACGTGGCGCTAATTTGATTATTGCAAGGCACCAACAATATACTGTAGGTAGCCTAGATGATCCGACGGATGAATGGCACAATCTGTACATGCGAAACCAAAGCAAATCGTCTTTAAAAACTTTGAGGAAAACGTTACGTGTTTCTATGTGCAGTGTACAGTACATAGCCTTTGAAGCTCAATAAGTGTATGTGTGTTCTCGCAATTGCTAACCGTTTCTCAACAATTACAGGTCTCTGAAAGACCGTCCACTCTTCAACGGCGCATTGGACTACACAGCGTCAGCCGCTCCCAACAAATACAACAGCCTTCCTCGGCCTTCGACCTACGGGAAAGGGCCGCCGCAGCGTCGGCGACGGCTGACAGCCGACGACGACGGCGGCGGCAATTCGACAGGAGCTGCAGTGGGGACGGTGGCGGGCCAGACGAGGCACAGTCACGAGCTGGACGTCAAGGCCTGGCAGTTGAGACACGACGCCGAGAAGCTGGCCGGAGCGGGCGCCATACCCAGCAGCGCTGAGACGTCAGTTCGAATGTTGCTTCTTTTGGGTGCAATACAGTAACTTCCACTCCACCGTATGTACGCGGCGTAGATACCGTAACCCAGAGGTAGCACATAGGTGGCATCGCTGCCTTAGCCTATGCGCGTTGGTGGAAGCAACTTTGCCAAATCACTACCGCCCCACATCTTCAGGTGTCGCGCCCTGTACTCGTACAAGCCGCAGCGAGCGGACGAGCTCGAGTTGCGAGAGGGCGACACGATTTTCGTCGTGGAGAAGTGCGACGACGGCTGGTTCATCGGCACCTCGCTGAGAAGCGGACAATTCGGCACCTTCCCTGGAAACTACGTCCAGCTTTACTCCGCCTCCTGAACAAGTGACACACACAAGCACACACTTTTGATACCACTGAACTGACCCACTTCCCTACCTTGATGACGGATGCCATACGTTTGTTGACTAATGGTACGGTAGATAGTTTGCGATGACACCCGTCTATTTTATCGACTGCGCGGCTGTTTCGCATACACGTTGCTATTTGTCGCCTGACGAGTGGTCGTGAACATGTTGCTAGTGTGCTCATGCAAAGACTCCAAGACTCTCTATTTATTTATTCGGAAGTGAACCTCCCGCCTCGCCTAGTCGATTGTAGGTACTCGAGAGTCGTGACAGTGATGACATGAATTGTGCAACTCGGCTTTACTCTGCGTTGTAGTCTTTGCTGGAAATATGTGGATTTATGCTTGAAGTGCGGGACGTTGTGATCGAATGAAGAAGGGGCACGTAATGCTATTGACGAATCTATGTAGTGAATAGTAGTGATAAAGGATAATGTATGATGATGAATATACGTATATAGGTGAATGGATGTATGTAGTGTCAGCGACGTTCATATATCGCTATAATCAAAGGCATAACCAGTTGGCAAGACGCAACAAGTGCAGTGGCGCAACCAGACGCAAAGTTGAATCAAGTTGGCGTAGCCGTCGGTTACATGTTTGGTGGCGCATCGCTGAATAACCTATTTGAACAATGCGTTGACAAACGTCGGAGTTGAGATTGGAACAGAATCGAACGAATTTGCGGTGAGACTGTGAGAATTTCGTCTTGTAGGGCGCTCGCCAGTCGGAAACAATGAAGCTGGTTCACTTTCTCATGAAGCTGAGTCACGAGACCGTGACCATCGAGCTGAAGAACGGCACTCAGGTGCATATTTTTAGAATTTCAAATTGTCTAATCAATGTTGGGTGATTTGACGAATGGAAGCCATATGCCATTCAGGTGCACGGCACGGTGGTGGGCGTGGACATCGCCATGAACACGCACCTGAGGTCGGTCAAGCTGACCCTCAAGAATCGAGAGCCCGTCTCGCTCGACACGCTCAGCATCAGAGGGAACAACATTCGGTATCTGAACGCTTTTCCGTCCGTTGCAACGAGTTGTGAATGTAGAGTGTGCAAGAAGACTACACAGTGAATTGAGTTGCAGTCCCCGTCATGGATGTTGTGTAACGTCGTGCGAAGTAGGTGATTGAGCGGAGGTGGTAAACTGATCTCCGTTAGCTTGGTATTTAGGCGAGGCTTCTACAGATGATTCGCTGATGTTCTCACTGTATACATTGCAGCTACTTCATTCTGCCGGACAGTCTGCCTCTGGACACCCTGTTGGTGGACGACCAGCCCAAGCGGGCCAAGAGGGGCGGATTCGGCGGCGGCGGAAGGGGAGGCGGCAGAGGGGGACGGGGAGGGGGACGCGGTGGCGGCAGGGGACGAGGGGGATTCAGGGGACGCGGACGAGGGGGACCCCCTCGCGGACGCTGACCCCCCCAGCTACCCAGGAGAGCGCGCTAGACGAAGAATCGACGCATGGGGTTTTCCTGTTGTTTGTGAGTGGTTGCAATGGTTTAGAGAGTGTAGCTATGTTTGCACTCATAAAAGTTGCGCAAACCGCGACTATCGGCTGCAGTAGCATTGTCTTCTAACTAACTGTAGATTCGTAGCTGTCCTGTTGAAGCCCCGTCAATAAACGTCATCTTTTGGACATGCGCAACATCGGCAGTTCCGTGTACGTAGCCCCATTGTCGCCTTTACAAATTTCAGATGGCGTTTCTCGATGTTCCTCGCAAGTGCTGTCGTCGTCGTCTTCGTTGTTTGTTGAAGTTTTGGCGCGAGATCTGCTTCAGAAGGAAAGGCCGACCCTCTTAGAACTGCGCCGTCTGATGCTTCGTAACATTGTCATCTTTGAAACGCGACTATTTAGATCGGTGCGCCGTTACATGTGGGTCGTTCTTGCGAGTGATCTCGGCCTATTCTGCGCTGAAGAGTTCGTGTTCCGTTCCGTAAGCCAGCGGTGGCAATTTGAGGTCTGACACCGGCACTCTGCTAATTAGAACATTGATTGATTGCACCAAACAATCGTCAGAACCACTCTTGAACTGGTACAGCGATGTCGACAGTTTGTCGAGATTTCGCGCTTGCTGTATAATACCCAGCTTTGTAGTTCTGTGACACTGAACTCGCGCCCTAATAAGCAAGCGATTGAAGCCAGACGTATCTTTTATGCCTTCAGAGCGCCCTTTTCAGCATCCGTTCCTTTCTTACTCGCTCGTCTCTTAGCATAGTAGTCCCTCTTGAGCCGGATGACCTGTCGCCGAACTGAGATCGCGATGACGCAGAGGACGCAGATGATCAGGGCGCACAGCATCAGTGCCACTACTGTCTTGAGCCACTTTCTCAGTGACGATTGGGGCGCTGGTGGCGACGCAGGCTTGCTTGAGATTCGCTTCACACTGTCGTCCTCGTCTGATGCCGAGCGGACGACGTTTCCTCTCTGTCTGACGGTCGAGTCGGTGACGACGACGACGACGCCGCCGTCGTCATCGAGAGCCGTGTCTTCGTCGACGGCGTCTCCATCTGAAGAGCCGCTCCCTTCCTCGTCCTCGTCGTCTTCTGGAGCGTAGGGGCTGCTAGTGACGCCCGTAGGGCTGTCGGCATGATGGGCCGGCAGTGACTGAAAGCGTGGCCCTGAGAATATGATCAGTTCCCTGATTCATGGTCAAGCGTATGCAGTGAGCCAACAATAGTCGTTCTCTAATTACAGAAGACGATGGAATTGCCTAAGCCTAGTTCAGACTGATTTAGAAATTGTAAGTGAGAAATATGAGACAATACATTAGCGGTGTAAAATATGAAACTTTGTATTACCTTTCTTATTTCTCGCAGTGGTGTTTTCAAGAAATTCATTAAACGTATTTCTTCTTCAGTCAGTGTAGATCATACTATAATTGTGAGTGCGTTAGCTACCCTACATATGCACGCTATAGATGCAGTTGGAGCTCCATCCAGCCATTATTTCGCCCGCCCTCAGGCGGGCGACACCATACGAGAGCTCGGCGTGCGTGCGTGCGTGCGTCCGTCCGTCCGTGCGTCCGTCCGTCACGCTCTCAGATCTCGGCGTTGGAAAGTCGTAGAGAGACGATCTTGGGCTCTATGGATAGGTCTCGACTCACTGATCATTAGTCATAATGGGTGTCGAGACTCAAAAATTTGAATTTCTCGAGTTACAGTAACCCGAAGGTCCAAAACGCAAAGCGGCTCTAACTCGCTCGTCTTACGTCGTAGAGCGGCGGTCGACACGTCAGGTGAAAGCTCTCGACGTGCTCTTTTATGCGGCAGCAACAAGTTTTTCAATTACGCAAACACGCACCGCTGAAAACGCCATTCTTGGCATTTTGACGTTAAAATCGCTGTAGGGCGCTCAACTTGCGTCGTAGAGAGACGATCTTGAGCTTTTTGGATAGCTCCCGAATCACTGATCATTTGTTCTCCCATTGGTCGGAACTCAAAACTTTGAATTTCGCGAGTTACAGTAACTCGAAGGTGCAAAAGCACAAAACGGCTCTAACTCGCTCGTCTTACGTCGTAGAGCGGCAATCGACACGCCAGGTGAAAGCTCTCGACGTGCTCTTTTACGCGGCGCAAAACTTTGTTCAATTACGCAAGCACGCACCGCTGAAACGCCATTCTCGGGATTTTGACGCTTAGATCGCTCTAACTCGCTCAACTTGCGTCGTAGAGAGACAATCTCGAGCTTTTTGGACAGCTCCCGACTCACTGATCGTTTGTTCTCCCATTGGTGGAAATTCAAAGGTTTGAATTTCGCGAGTTACAGTAAATAGAAGGTGCAAAAGCACAAACGGCTCTAACTCGTTCGTCTTACGTCGTAGAGTGGCAATCGACACGCCAGGTGAAAGCTCTCGACGTGTTCTTTCATGCGGCTACAAAACATTGTTCAATTACGCAAACACGCACCGCAGAAAACGCCATTCTCGCGATTTTAACGCTAAGATCGCTCTTTGCTACATGCAGAAGTGCGACACGGTTTGATTGCTGGTAGTGCGCTCTTTTGTGCTCTGTCAATTGTTTGCCAAAACTTTTACAAGTTTTTGTCACTTTTTTAAAAGCGTTGCTTGAAAGAGGGATGTTCTTGCTCTAAAAGCCAAATCGCGGGCGAAATCAATATTGCTAATGCAATACCCTCTTGCGAAGCGGGGGCTCATGAAGCGGAGCATGCGGGCGATGAGCTCTCGCACTCTTTGCAGAAAGAACGCAACTCTATGCAATGTCAGTCAGAATACAAACTCAACTTTTTAATACCGGAGCTTGTTATTACACATCACCAACCTTTCCATTTACCTCTTGCGTGTTGTCACCACGGTTCACAGTTGCCGCTCCTCCGTAGACAAGGACTTCCGCTGTCATAGCAAAGATCGTCAACGATGCCATTATAATGTGGACTTTCATCGTAGAGCGAAGGAGGAGAATGAAATGGCCGACCGGCAAGAATAATGTCTGCGGCTACTCCGCTCGCAGCCAGCTCTTTTGATATCGCCTAACTCAATTCCGCGCCCTGCTTCAACCATGAAGTTCTGTGAGCCTTGATTTTATAACCAGGGGATGGCTTCGACTGAACTGCGGTTAGATGTGGACGGCTATGTAGGATGGGTGCGCGTGCGCCGAATCGCGCAAAGTTAGGCCGATATCTTGCCGCCCAAGCCTCGAACACAGTAGTGAAGCAGCGACCGGGCGAGCGTGAGAATGACTAACCGCATCCGCCTAATACCCGGGGTTCCTCCAAGAACGAGAGAATGACGTGTCATTCAATCTCACATACTGCGGTCCCTTCCGGTCCAACACGGTAATTCGAGGGTGTGAAGGAGTATCCAAAGGTCGATTCCAATAGACATAAGGTAAGGGGTTAACGACATTGAACGCTATGAAGTTTTTTGCGGGCTCTGGTCGGGCCTACAGTTTACCGTACGGCGGTTGGCATTTCTTAGCGCTCGTCAGCGCAGGAAGGCTTTAGTATCCGATCGAGCACAAGCTTGCTGCCTCTAGGGTAAAGTACAGAGAATTGACATGCACACAACGACCGACTACGTGAAGGTGCAAATTGAAAGAATTAATGGAGAAGGAAGAATATATTTGGGTGTTCGTCGTCTACTACGTTTACACAAGATTTTGAGCGCGCACGATATCAAATCCTCCACCAAATATGGCACGGGCGAGAGAAACGGCAAATCGCGTTGTACCGTAGGACGCACGGTAGAGATCACACTGTTTGAATGAAACCGCAGCATTTCCACACGAATGATGGCTTGTAGCCTGTCTACTCGACTGACCACTGTAGCTCTCAGGAGCATCAGCGGGGCACCACAGATGTACCATTGTCGAAAGGCCAACTGTCTGTCCGCGTCTACTCCTCGATTTCGTGACAGACGTCGGTGAATTGTGGCGCCCTGAGGGCCTCCTTGATCATGTCCTTCAGCATGGTGTAGCGCGGGACGATGGGGTAGGACTTGGAGCGGTCATAGTTGGCCTTCAGCTCTGCCACCAAACTGCGCAGGCCGAGGTATTTGCGAATTAGCTTGTAGATGTCCGACTGGAGTCGCTCGCCCTCCTTGCGCAGCTCGTCCGTCGGCTTGTCTGCAAAGGTGTACTGTAGTTACCTTTAGGCAGTAGTCAAGACTTTGTTGTTGTGCAACTTTGGAAAAATTTGGGCTGTTCTCGGAACAGAATATCGGCAAACGCACTTTTGAGTGACTCTATCAGGTTGGAGTCTTTTGCCTTCTCAGCCAAACTGGCTGTTGAGCCGATCAGAGAGGCAATGCCGCCTCCTCGGACGGGGACGGGGACTTTGCCAGAAGTCGACTCCTGCTCAAGTCTCTCGTCCAGGAATGTGAGCACCCTGAAGGTTAGGCACTGATGCGAACTGGCATAACGTCGGTGTTAAACGTATTAAACGCGACGCGATGGAAGCTCTGGCTGGATGGTAGAAGCTCGCAGAGCAAATGTGTCAGGCTGTGATACGGTAAAGGTATGATACGGTAAAGTATGATGTGTGGGAAACGGTAGCCGACAGGCAATGATCAAATCGCGGCTCTTTTAGCCAACCTGTTGACGTATTCCACTTGTGATTCGTTGACGTCTTGTTTCGGCAGGTCGATTAGTACCCAGTACTGCTTCTCCAAGGCAATCACCTGAACCAATGGAGAGCGTCCAGTTTTGTAATTACGAAACCAGCGCTGACGAGTCGACATTTCCAAAATGCAAAATGATCACACGGCTGTCACGTGAACGTTGGCTAAATTGGCGTCAAATAAGTAGTTAAGAAGGACTTAAGCACTTAGAATCAAGTACTTTGGAAATACTTTAGCAAGAATGCGCCGACCTCCTTGATCATGTGCTTGAGGCAGGCGTATCTGGCCACAAGGTTGCGCATCTCCTTCGAGGTCACGTACTTGTCCTGCATCTCCTTCAGGCCGCCTTTGATGCGCCGGTAGGACTCGAGAATCTTCTGCCGCGACTTGTGCTGGCGGTAGACAGAGCTGAGGGCGCTCTCGCGACCAGGGTCTGCAATGGGAGATTTATAAGAATCCATTTGTCAGAATTAGATGGCTGGCGAAGAGTGCAGCAGAACATTCGGAAGGAAATTTTGAAGTTCTCACTCGCCGACTTCAGAACTACATGAGTGGCCAAGTAAGGGCCTAGTTGCAAGCTGAGAACGATAGACTTTCGACGCCCTTCGTTCCGCTTGCGTCTTAGTCGAATGAGCTTCTCCAATCTCATACTAGTTTCGTCTGCGCTAGCATATAGAAAAGGCTTTTACTGGTTGTCTAGCGAGTGGGCGTACACGATTTTCTCGTAGACGAGAAGGGGATCCCAAAAGACCGCATGCTTCAACAGTTCCTGGTGTTTGACCCCGCCACACGCTTGCTGTCCTGGGAAAGAAGGGCACTTACTTCTCTCACCTTTCGACTGTGAAAATGGGTGCATGTGGAGTGGAGCAGTTAATGGAGCGTCTAAACTGCGCACTTCCCCCTAAGCGGAAGGGAGAATGCGTTCAAGCGAACGAAACGGCTGATTACGACTTCAGTGGCAGACTGCAGTTGGCGCTCTGCAGAGTATGGGAGTTGGTGGTGACCAGTTGCATCATGCCTTCGAAGTTCAAGTTCAAAGTTTTCTTTTGGACGAGCCGACACACCACATTACCAACTTCCGTACTCCAATCGCAGAGTGACTGGGGCAGACCAGGAAAGTGCATGCATGTGGCTCACTTGCCCAGCTGGCTCCCTGCTGCAAGAGGTCCATGAGCAGGGGCACGGCGAAGAACCTGTGCGTGAGCAGCGGCAGCTGATTCAACGTGTTGAAGGGGGCGGCGCCGACCGTCGAGGAACCCCGTCGCGTCGAGGGGTCGGGCGGCTCGGAGCTGGCCGAGCCCAAGCGTCTCCTCTCGCCGCCCATGGCCAGAATTCGGCCGGCCAATGAAGCGTTGGCGGCTACCACACCACTGTCCCTCCTACCCTCCGTCCACCCTCCCGCGCCGCCGACCATCTGGGCCGAGGAGCGACTGCGCCTGTCCATTCGTCTCTCCAGGCGCTTGAGTTTTATAGTGGCGAGGGAATTTGTGTGTGACCAGCTGTGCCCTGGCCAGGTGCGAATGTGACTGGCGCCTGCGCAGATCGACCGGCGCGAACGCGGGGGGCAAATGAATGGGGGGATGCGCGCCCCGCCCCCCTCTCTGATGGTCTTAATTCTCAGGAGGGACACAGTAGTACCCGATTAGGAGGCACGTTGAGAAGAACCGTTTCCACACCAAAGCCTACCGCTGGTTATCTCGCGAGTGGAAAACGAGTTTGCGCGGTTTCAATCAAAAGAGGGCGTAGAGATGTCCCACTCATCAGAGGGAAGGGCTTCGTTTTTTGGCGTCGCGCCTTTCCGCCAAATCGAGCGGCGGCGGCTTCAAAACGAAACTCTCCTGTGGCGTCCGACAGACGGCGGGCGACTGGGCAGGAATTGGCAATCGCCGCTTCGCCTCACCCGCTCTTCATGCGCCTTCCATACAAATTCCCAGGTTCTGGCCGCGACCGCGCGGCGCGCCTTTCTCTCATCAAGGCAGGCGCGGCTTCAAGGCTTCAAGGCGAGAAATCTGCTCTTCCCTCGCTCCTCCGCCTCTGTCTTAGTTCCTCCCTGGGCCTTGGGCGCTTTTAGCCGACCGTCGCACTCGTTGCAGAACTAATTTTACCCCCTCCCCACCAGTCTTCCCCAATCGTGATGACCATTTGCGGCCAAAGCTACATACATAGCCACAAGACACAACACTTTGGCCATGCTTGCCTAATGAGAATTTGGAGCCATCGGGGCGCGTCTGAGTGCACTGGACCCAAGCCAGACGTTGGTGGATTGTGCTTCGAAGGAAACAAGCTCCGGTATTAAAAAGTTGAGTTTGCATTCTGACTGACATTGCAAAGAGTTGCGTTCTTTCTGCAGAGAGTGCGAGAGCTCATTGCCCGTTTTGCTCCGCTTTACGAGCTCCCATTTCGCAAGAGGGTATTGCATAGCAATATTGATATCGCCCGGGATTTGGTATTTAGAGCAAGAAGATCCCTCTTTCAAGCAGCGGTTTAAAAAGTAACATTTGACAGAGCATAAAAGAGGACGTTCGAGAGCTAGGTATGCAATGAGCTCGACATCGTCTCTCTAGGACGCAAGTTGAGTGAGTTAGAGCGATTTTAGCGTTAGAATCTCGAGAATGGCGTCTTCCCTGGTGCGTGTTTGCGCAATGTAAAAAAATTGTTGCTACCCATGAAAGAGCACGCCGAGAGCTTTCAACTGACGTGTCGATCGCCGCTCTACGACGTAAGACGAGTGAGCAAAGCCGTATTCTGCTTTTGACCTTCGGGTTACTGTAAATCATGAAATTTAAGTTTTTAAGTTTCGACCTACTGGAGAACAAATGATCAGTGAGTCGATAGCTATCTAATGAGCTCGAGATCGTCTCTCTACGACGCAAGTTGAGCGAGTTAGAGCGATCTTAGTTGTAAAGCCTCGAGAATGGCGTTTTCTGCGGTGCGTGTTTGCGCAATGTAAAAAAATTGTTGCTGGCGCATGAAAGAGCACGCCGAGATCTTTCACCTGACGTGTCGATTGCCGCTCTACGACGTAAGACGAGCGAGTTAGAGCCGTTTTATGCTTTTGCACCTTCGAGTTACTGTAACTCGCGAATTCAAATTTTTGAGATTCGATTGATAGGAGACAAAGCATCACTGAGTCGAGTGCTATTTAATAAGCTCGAGCTCGTCTCTCTACGACGCAAGTTGAGCGAATTAGAGCGATTTTTGCGTCAAAATCTCGAGAATGGCGTTTTCCGCGGTGCGTGTTTGCGTAATTGACAAAACTTTTGCAGCCGCATGAAAGGGCACGTCGAGAGCTTTCATCTGAAGTGTCGATCGCCGCTCTACGACGTAAGACGAGCGAGTTAGAGGCGTTTTGCGTTTTGGACCTTCGGGTTACTGTAACTCGCGAAATTCAAATTTTTGAGTCTCGACTCAACCAAGCGACCCGATCAGTGAGTCGAGACCTATCCGTAGAGCCCAAGATCGTCTCTCTACGACTTTCCAACGTCGAGATCCAGGAGCGTAACGGACGGACGGACGGACGGACGCACGCACGCACGCACGCCGAGCTCTCCTAGGGTGTCGCCCGGCTGAGGCCGGGCGAAAAAATATCAGGGCGTGGAGAAGATGGGAGTTGCAACTCAGTGATGCCAGCTACCTACGCTTCCTTTTATGACGTCACTTTACACTGTAACTATTGTGGGGCGCAAATGCACTCCTGCAATTTGACGCATACATATGTACCTAGTGGAGCCTAGGGAGGACCAAACACTGTCATTTTGCAGCTACATATGTTGACCCTACGTACCATACAAACGTTCGGCTAGTTCAGTGACCATGTCCCACCAATATAGTAGGTTTCACCTACAGAAGCAGGAGGACTGTCGCGAGAGTCTGCCGATGACCGTGTGACGCAGAGACATGGACATGGACCTGTCCAAGTTGAGGCCGAATTCGGCCTTCGATGCCAGCGCCGACAAAGAACCCGCTCGTAGAAGTTGATTCATTTTCCTCGCTTAGGGGCTTTACAGTGAGACCATATAAGGGGACGCAACAGGTTCACTACCTAATGTACATAGTAGGCAGTCGGGAGGCTCGCAGGGAAGACTTCATCTCTTGAAAGGCCTGTTAGGTATGCACTCTTGAACCCACTGAGAAAGAAGAAGTAGGGTGTTGAACGAGAGACAGAGAGAGAGCGAGAGAGCCACGGGAAGGAGAACGCAAGAACCGGGCAAGAAGGGCTTTATTTCCCTAGGTGAAACGACCGAACGTCGAACCCCCTACCCCTAATTACGGGACATTAGCGAGGCCCCTCCTCACAAACGTTTCGGGATTGATAGATGGGATTAGGCGAGCCGACTGCCTTCAATGGGCAAGATAAGAGAGGGGAGAAGAGAAGACGCAGGTTGAGTCTATCAAACTAGAAGGGAAATTCAATGCCCAGCTATTTTCCAAAGGCCACTGTCGGTAGACAGGGGTCGCCATCGCCAGTAGGGTGCGGCGGAAGAGGAGTTTGGCTAACGCAGTGTAAGCTCTTTCAAGTGAGCGAGATTTCGACTCTCCGAGTCTTCTGGACTCTTGTACAATAGCCGCGAGGCGTTGTAATGCACGCAGGTTGTGCCTACAGCAGAGAATTCGCTAGGCGACTCGTCACAGGTTCCCACTACGTTGTCCACTAAAGGCGTCTTACGGAGATGCAGGGCGGCGCTGAGGGCCACTGGTAGCTCCATGGAAATTGTGGAGAGCTGCCTCTTGGTCCGACCCCTGAAGAGGTCTGTCAGGCCGCTGGCGACCGTGGTACGCCTCCGAACCGGCCTGTCCAAAAGAAGCGGCGGCTCCCGGCGACTCAGGCGATCGGTGGATCGGCCGAGCAAGCGCTGCTCCCAAGGAAGGAGGACGGCACCGTCTTGCTCCTTCTCCTCGAGATTGTCTTCGTGGACCTGGGGCGCGAGTCGCAAAACCGAAGAGTGGCGATTGGTACATATGTAACACAGCCTCAATGACAACTGGACCGCTGCGAATCAATTATCATCTACATACATAGGTACTTGTCAAATGCCACTCCAGCCGACATTTGCATCTCTTCGGTTCTGCGAATCGCGCCCCACCAGGCGGCCCTCGCTGCGACACAGTCTCTGGGGAACTGGAGACAGGAGTCTGGCGGCCAGCAACAGAGTGGCGGATGGGCCGGAGGCCTTCCTCCACGAGCACTTCGCTGCGGAAGTCATGCTTTTTTCGTAGCGGCGAAAGTTGAATCGATTTTCGGCTTGACCCCCCTCACCCTCCTCTGTTTGTCTTTTGATTAAGAGACCGCCAGGTTGGCTTCCTTGGGTTCTTGGCCTCGCTCTCTTTATGTTTCTGCTTCGGTGGCACTTGTGGTTACTTCTGAGAACCTACTTGATGTGTGCAGTGCCAACACTACTATAGTACAACCAACTCTTCTACCGATCAAGTGTTGGCGACGGATTCTCGAGACCAATTAGCGTCAAACCGACGACGTTCTGAGTTCACCCTCCGGAAGTCCGGAAGTCAAGGAAGGTTTTACGAACTTATGCACACAACCTGGGTCTAAGGCTAGTGGAGGCGCGCATTACTGAAGGCTAGCTAACGAGCCAATCTGTTAGACTTGTACGATGGCAGGTGTGACGACATCGGACGAGGCAGGAAGGTAAGAAGCAAGAAGAAGATGTGATTAGGTGGGCGATGTTGTGTCTATAGTTTGGACGCTTTGCTCGTCCGTCCAATACTCTGTGACGTTTCTGTACTATGTACATGAGTCGCCCGCCATCCATATGGCTCAAGTCACATAAACCGACCAGTGATGCGGGCGAAGGCACTTCTTCTTGAGGAGGCGGTCAGGTCCTTGGTCGCCAGACCCAGCAGCACGTTGAACATGGCAGGCTTCTTTCTTCTTTCTTAGCGTTCGTTGCTTTCATCCGACTGTCCTCTTACTTTTAACAGAGCAAGACTCTGCCGCCGCCATTGAAACAGAAGGCCGATCGACTGGGCCATTTGTTGGCCTCTCCAACGATCTGCTGTAACTGGTAGCTAACTGGATTTGCCCATGCCATCCCGTTATTACACGCGCACACAGAGGCTACTGCGGGCAAAAGGCTAATTGATGAGTGAGGCCGGCGGCCGCGACTGATGTTTCCTTGTCAGCGACAATAGAGGGCGAACTATGCGCGCGCATACATTCATATCGCTCGATGAGGGAGTAGGCAGAGCGGAGGGCCACATATAATTGAATGCTGGATGGGTCACAGCGTAGTGGATTACTCGCCAGGCTTACGCGACCGTTGTTCCGGGCGATACAAGGGATGGGCAGCGCTTTATTTGCATGGAGGAAATTTGAACAAAATGCTCTGGCCGAAGGAACGTAGATTCACAGCAGAGAATGTCGATGTGGGTAGTAGGTACATCTAGTTACGTCCCAACCAGCGGATTTTACAACCCCAGTTGGAACGACACCATTTCGGAATGAAAGAGCGCAAGCTCTCGTTTGAGTACGTATGTCGCCCGACGGCGTATACGCTCTCATACGGCTCGTCCAGGGAGACCGCGGGATATCAGCACGGCCCTTTGAGGCCGCCGCAGGGTCGTGAGTGTCGCTTTCAACTAGCCATACATACACATGCGCGCGCGTCTCCCCTCGCTGTCATCGCGCCCACAAACAGGATGTTGCTTCAGCCGGAGGGAGGGAGGAGGGAAGTGGGTGAGGAGGGTAAGATATATAGCGTCGGCTGAGAGGAGGGTAGAGGCCAGGAGACCAGACCATGAGGCAGACTGCCAACGAGAGAGAGAGAGGCAGACAAGAACGGGAACGGCGCAGGGTTTGAAGGAACGAAGTGCGAATTCGCCTCCTTTGGTCGGTGTCCCCTTTCGAGGGAGCCAAAGAGTGGGGGTGACACGACGTCTCCACAGTGCCGTCGTTCACACAGCTCACACACACAGGAGTCGTTAGGAGTCGTTTGTTGGGGGCCGCTCCGCCGCTCCCATTCACCCGTGCGGGGCTTGAGGATGCGACTCGGCTTCCCTCTGGCAAAACCTGTGGAGGAAGCCTCTCTCCAGCCGCCTCTTCTTCATCGCCGTCCGTTAGCCGGCCCTCTCTGTTTCCTTCGAATCCAATTAAATGCGCCTTCCCTCCCGGCCCGCCGTCGTCAGCCGCAGAGCGTCAACTTCGCCCCTTTGCCATATCAAATTTGTTCCGATCCGCTTGGATTCCAGAGGGCCGGTGACGACGACGGCGTTGAGTCGTCGAGATTAGCCAGATGGGCTCAGAGCCATACACACACACACACACAAAGCCAGAAGGCAAGCAGCGCAAGCCTCTCTCGCCGCTGCCGTCGTCGTCAATTGAGAAGTTATGGCCGCTTTGAAAGAGCAGAGAATGGATCAGACGGGCCTCGTGTTTCCCGACGGCGCCATCAAAACGGCCGTGACATTAATTACTGTAAAACGCCGATACGAAGGCCGCACTTCAACAACTGTGCCGTGTCTATTTCGAACTATGTCAATTTCGAAAGTAAACTCACAAAATAAGAAGGCCATGATCCAGTTGAAGTCGATGCCGGGAACGAGCTGTATCCGAAGGCGCTTCAGCAGTTCATCCAACATTCAGGGATCGCTCGGAATTTCTTCTTCGGCTGGCGCCACTGCATTGCACAGTTTGGCTGGGTCGTCGTGTGTAAGCGTGTAAGCTCTCAATCGGGCGGCAACAGGAGAAGGAACCCATTTGGGTCGCTTCTCGGGTCATCGACCCGCTTGGCGGTATGTTGTTAGTTAGTCGTCTCCCGTTTCGTTTCTTTGGAGAAATCAGTGCGACGAACGAGACGGAGAAACCAACAGACTGTAGCAGTGGGCAAAGTGTAGTTCTGAGGATAGACCGACGATCGACTACAAGCAAGATGAAAGAAGTGGTCCAAGAAACTGAGTTGTCGTCACCGGTGCATTTCCCAAGAGAGACGTTCGGACGAAGAGAGGAAGAGAAGAACAAATTTAGGAGTAAGCGAGCGAGCGGCCTGAAGTAGGGGATAATCATTCACGGCACGCGGCGAGCCAGTTGTCGCTGTTACCACCATCTTTTCGCAAGAAAACTTCGTCATTTGGTATGCCGGAGGCAGCTAGCGGTCTGCCATACGAAAACGGATGTCAACACTTTGTGTCCATCGGTAACCTCGGTCACCAGCGAATCTCGTGAAACTTCAGTGGAGCAATTCGACCGAATTCACAAACAGTTGGGAGTACTGTAGCTGGCGGCACCAAGTCCTTCACATTTTGATATAAGACCCACAACACTCACTGAAGGCTCTGGTGACGCTGCTGAAGACGCTCCACTTCCTGGGGTCGTTCGGCTGCTCGAAGTACTGGGCGTCCGTCGCCGCCACCTCCACCAGATACTTCAGCATCCTCCGCTTCCTCTTCCGGTAGAAACGACGACGACTCTGTGGGTGGACACGTGTCTATCAGCGCTTCTCGCGCCAAGCAAGGAAGTGCAATGCTGAGGGGTGCAGGAGGGGCCAAAATGAGGGTGCTAAGGACTGATTTGTGTCCCGAAAATGGGGCGGATCCAGTACTCCCGTTTGCCGTTGTGGTGACGCACGTAATTCCTTGTTTCATTAGCGGCCACCGCCACACCAGAGACGCCGAATGACGGCCCCAGTTTGGTCCCATGGGACACAGAGTCTATGGGATTTCTTTAGCCAGTCACCCCCACCGTGTATTCAAACAAGCAAGCATGAGCTGTAAGCGCGACCCGTATTGCGTTGCGGCGTCTTGAAAGGAGCTGACACACGACTTGACCGTTAAACGTGCTCTCGACAATGTATTGTTGTTATCTTTTCTCACGCTGGTTCAGCGAAAATACGTTTCGGTTCCAAGCTTCATGTGTAAGTGTAAGGGAACCTGCAATTCCCTTGTGCAGTGAAAATTGCGAGTAAATAAATGAATGCGAAAATTGGCGAAGCGCAAGTACATAGCCCTGTTACAAATTCACGAAAATTGTCTTGTTTGTCCAAGAAACTTGCTGGTCCTCAATCATTTCCGATGGCCGATTCGATGCGGGTAATGATAGATCGAAGAACCCAACGCAACACTCCATCATTCCTTCCAAGTGTGGCGCTGCAGCTGACGGTCCAACGTACATACCAGCTGCTCTCAGTCACTGAGTCAACGCTGCAAATTGTTTGTGTGCTCGTATTAGTTCCTCGTTTGCTCTGCTGCTAAGGAGCATCAGTCACGTCGCAGTCCATGGCCATACACAGAGCATCACTCCAAACGAAGGGAAGAAGGGAGGAAGGGAGGGAGGGAGGCGGAGGAAGCGCTAAGGCGCAGTTTACTCCGTCTCCAAGGCAACCGCGAAAGCGAGGGGTGGGAACCGCTAAGGCTGCCTCCGTCACCCTCCGTTCAGTGGGAGCCCCCCTTTTCTGCCACACACGCGTTGCATTGTGAGTGCTCGTATTATTGCCATTATGAAGTGCTGTCGCCGAGTCGGCTAAACGGCACTCGCGCACACGCGCGCGCGTGACAACGGAGACGACCAGCTGAGTGACAAAGTGACGACGATGGCCGTTAGCGTCCTCTGAAATCGCGAGCGCCACAGTTAGCTTGGCCTGACGGTGCTCTGTGGGGATCCACTAGCTCAACTGCTATTCCACTGGCAGCATCACGATGGGAACCGGTGCCAGCTCCAGTGTCAAGGAGATCCGCATCGACCAGAATGACGACAGCTGGGACAAGTGAGTCGTGGCCTCTTCCAAGCCAGACCATCACTGATCGACGCGATCCCACTGATCATGCGCCACGACGACTCAATGAATCACTAGTTGACGCTAAACCATCACCTTGTTCGCAGGTATCGGAACAAGCAGCAGCAGAAGAGGTCTAGCCGATCAAGTGCCGGCAGCCGTGGACTGTCAGCCGTCGCAGAGCGCATACGCAGATCGGCGGTATGTTCCCGTGAATCAGACAAGGCGCGCAAACACTGGGATGCCTATGGATCACAGACCAAATCAGACGCATCCTCCTAGACTGATCCGACTACTCTTGTAAAGACCCTATTGTATGTACCGCACGTCTGCGTGCTGTACACTGGTGCACATAGGTAGGTTTAGTAAATCCCAGATGCATATTCTCTTACTCTTCTACCGCATTGTGCCTACCACGCTTAGCAAACTGATGCTTACTCATTGGGGAGTTACCCTTCAGCGTAGTTTGACTCCTTCGCTCATGGAGGATCGGAATCGCGAGCACTCCTCTGTGCGTTGCAGCAAACTTGCATTAATTGGGTGCCGTCCCTTTTCGATTTTGCCGTGGTCTCTGCCATTGACTGCTTCACGTGAAGTCCGCTGATTTGCCGCTCATTGGTTCTCCTCTCTTCGCTTCCAAGGGTACTGTACGTACGATTAGCCTTGAATAAATGGACGACAATTTCAGGGATCGTCCTCGTCTGGTAACACCTCGGACAGGCGCATGCAGCAGATGCGCAACGCTCTCGAAGCTGCCGAGAAGCGAGCCGGCGACGGCGAGACAAGAGTTCGACAGTTGGAAAGAGAAGTGGGGCGAAATCAGCTCTAATTCAAACATAAATCATGAACACTAATAAAATAAACGTCTGGTTTAGTTGGCAACGCTGCAGCAGCGCAACATCGAGCTAGCCGATGAAGTCACGTGGTTGAAGCGACAAGTCACGGGTCACGCGAGACCTGAGGTGACGGAATCTCGCATTCATTTCATGATCTGTGTTCACTCAATGGTGGGGCATAAATGTAATGATGATAATATATGTTATTTATCCAAGCACTTAGAACCTTTCGTGCACTTCAATTACAATAGGGTAGTTGCATTTATAAACTAAGAAATTAAAATTAAATACCAAGTTGAAGTAAATAGAAATTAAATTAGAAATAAATTGATTAATAAAGAACAATATAAATAGAAGCAAACAAATTAAACTAAAACAGAATTAAATCAGTGATTAGAAATCACAGAATCATAATAAATCAATACCGGTAGCTCCTTCTTCTCTTTATAGATTCCGTCAGTGTCATCGTCTCAGACAACGGCGGACAAGCAACAGCGACGAGCCAGCGTCGTGGCTGAGATCGACCGCGAGGTCGCCGATCGCTTGGATCAGCAGTCAGATTACTACAGAAAGGAAATTGCTCAACTGGTAAGAGTCTACTGTGCTATAGTTGGCGAGAACTGACAACAACAAGTGAGCCTATTCAGAACACACGAATGGAACGGGAGAGGTCCAAACAGCTCATAGAACTGGAAGAGACGCGTCACGAGTTGACGCGCCACATTGAGTCGCTGGAAAGGCAGCTGCTTTGTTCGAACTTGGTCAACAAGAAGTTCGAAGGTCTGTCACTCTTCAATAATTTGCGCCGACTAAGTAATCCTGCAAATGCGGCAGTTGACGTCATGGGAACGTTGACAAGCTTCTTCTGCCTCAATGCAGAACGACTTCGATTCCAAATCACGGGTTGCTCCCACTGTTGCAGAGGAGCTGCGCCAACATCTGGGCGAGTCCTCCCTGGAGTCTCTGCGCTCTCGGGTGCAGGCCGAGTGCAAGGCGGAGGTCACGGTCGCCTCCTCCAGCCAGATCCGGCCCCTGATCGCCAACTCGACCACCTCCTCACTGCAGCAGAAGAACGAGGCCGACAACAGGGAGACAGTAGCTCGCTTGGAGGAGGAACTGAGAAAGAAGGAGAAGGAGATCGCCACATTGATGGAGGGCCAAGCGACGGCCAGACCGTCCCAGATCGAAGTGGCCATGGGAGAGGAGAGGAGGCCCTCGACGCCCTCGTCTACATCATTCACGCGTTCGTTTCTTCACTCCTTTGAAAGCTCAAGCTTCACTGTAGTAACTTCTTACCTACATTCATTGGCTGCTTTCTTTGATTCCTTTCACCATGATGTTAGCACTACTCTTCTTTCAGCCGTACGCAAAGGCTCTTCTCGGTCTCGATCCAACCAGCCGACGAACGGTGCTGCGGTCCCAACGAGCGGTCTCAAAGCTCTGCCCAACCGAGCGGTTCAGGACACGAAAGTGGAAGACGAGATCGAGGCTCTCCTGCGCACCCCCGAACCTCTCCTGGACGAGCAACACATCGTCAACAAGTAAGAGGCATGGCTGTTTTGTTGCTGCTTCCTTTATCCCTTTATGAACGATTGGACACATGTGTTCATAGTGGGCTGGGACACCTGAGGTTGTTGGATGTCCAGGTGACCTGGAGTTATATAACCTCTGGCGGAGGGGCAGCGAATGACGCTCCTGCAACTTCCGCTCCTCTGAACCGATTTTCACAAAAGTTAGTATTTATTGTGATAAGGTCATTTAGGTAGCTAAATTTCATTCAATTTCGTTCGGTGCATCCCGAGAAATAAATATTGTGATGAACCTGACCTTGCCATCGCTGCCCTCAGCCAGAGGTTTCGTAACTTCAGGTAATCTGGGACGTCCGGCAACCTATAGTTACGATAACTCCAATAACATTTCGTTCATACACTAGGCAACGTCGGTCTTTATTCTAGGTCGACCAAGCAATCGGCACCTAAGTCGGCAGTTGCTCCTGCGTCAAAAGCGCCAGCGGCCAATCCCCCACCTCTGAGAAAAGTCCAAGAGTTCAACCAGAGTCCGTCGGTGGAGAAGGACAACGTAAGCTCCGTCGCCCTGCGCTACAATAGTTGTTATCCTTGAAGGAAGAGTATGTAGCTTTTCCTTTCCAGACGACTGACGACCTGAACAGCACGATCGTCAGTGTCAAGTCCGAGTCCAACATTCGACTGGTGAGCAGTCACAACCGCAGTCAGCTCCAGCAGCTCCAGCAGCAACAACAGGGTCAACAGCAGCAGCAGCCTTCGGGGAGTTCTCCCAACGCGCTCAAGAACGTCTACACGCTCAACGAGGAACTGGAACCTCAGCGGGTTGGCACACATGTTGTTTTGCTAATGCTAACGCTCCATGTAAGTTATGTCTAACTTTGGATCGTTCGCAGGTCGTCTCGACTCCAACGGCGCCGCGACCGCCGCCTCAGGAGCGGCCGAAGACGGCCGATCCCATGTCGGATCCGTCGCTTCTTCTGGCCGACCTCGAGGAGGCGGAGAAGATGAGTCGGAGCCACTCGAAGTCGACCCCGATGCTCTTCAAGGCCAGCCGCAGTCGGCAGCGGCGCAACTACTCGCGCATGTCGCGGCCGCCGCTTCAGGTCAAGCTGGACCCCTCAAACCCCCAGGAGCTGGGAGAGACCATTCGCAGCAACCAGGAAGCGGAGATGACATCACTGGGACCTGCAGAGGGAAGGGACAGCCGACTGGAAGACAATCCTCCGCCGCACTTGACCGACGGCCTCGACGAGCCTTGGGCCTCCCAAGACGAACCTCAAGAGTCGCGCATTGCACCTTTCCAAACCGACTCTGCGAGGGAAGCAACGCTCGAGTCCAGCGTCCCACTGAATGTAAGCTTGTTCGGCGGCGGCGACGACGACGACGACGACGACGACGACGACGACGACGACGACGACGACGACGACGACGACGACGACGACGACGACGACGACGACGACGACGACGACGACGACGACGACGACGACGACGACGACGACGACGACGACGACGCCGACGACGCCGACGACGACGACGACGACGACGACGACGACGACGACGACGACGACGACGACGACGACGACGACGACGACGACGACGACGACGCCGACGACGACGACGACGACGACGACGACGACGACGACGACGACGACGACGACGACGCCGACGCCGACGACGACGACGACGACGACGACGGCGACGACGACGACGACGACGACGACGACGACGACGACGACGGCGACGACGACGACGACGACGACGACGACGACGACGACGACGACGACGACGACGACGACGACGACGACGACGACGACGACGACGACGACGACGACGACGACGACGACGACGACGACGACGACGCCGACGACGACGACGCCGACGACGACGACGACGACGACGACGACGACGACGACGACGACGACGACGACGACGACGACGACGACGACGACGACGACGACGACGACGACGACGACGACGACGACGACGACGACGACGACGACGACGACGACGACGACGACGACGACGACGACGACGACAACGACGACGACGACGACGACGACGACGACGACGACGACGACGACGACGACGACGACGACGACGACGACGACGACGACGACGACGACGACGACGACGACGACGACGACGACGACGACGACGACGACGACGACGACGACGACGACGACGACGACGACGACGACGACGCCGACGACGACGCCGACGCCGACGACGACGACGCCGACGACGACGACGACGACGACGACGACGACGACGACGACGACGACGACGACGACGACGACGACGACGACGACGCCGACGCCGACGCCGACGACGACGACGACGACGACGACGACGACGACGACGACGACGACGACGACGACGACGACGACGACGACGACGACGACGACGACGACGACGACGACGACGACGACGACGACGACGACGACGACGACGACGACGACGACGACGACGACGACGACGACGACGACGACGACGACGACGACGACGACGACGACGACGACGACGACGACGACGACGCCGACGACGACGACGACGACGACAAATTTTTTGAGATGGCGGCAAAGCCTCCTCCTGTACCAAAGGCGAAAGGAAGCGCTTCGTCGTCGGATCGGCCTCAGACGGCTTCTGCTGGCCGCAGGTCCGACCCTCATCGTCGCACCGGTTCGGCCAAATCGCGTGACAGTGGGTACCTTGGAGACAGCTATGGCGGCAGTGCCAAAAGTTTCTATTCTACTCGTTCCGCTGTCGTTCGGCAAACCCATGAAGAGGAGGAAGACGACGACGACGACGACGCCCAATGTGACAAACAGTAGGGCTCTGTAGGTAGACCTATTGAGACTGACGGGCGGGTACCGGTGTCATGAGCTGAACTACTGTAAGCGCTGCAGTTTAGGAATTATGTCGCTGTCTGTACTGTACCTTCCGCTATTGTGCTGTCATTGCTCACTTGCCTCTGGTGCAATAAACTCACCACTTCAAACAATTCAACTGACTTCTCCGGCGAAGCAGCGATATTCCAAGGACCAGCCAGCGAAACCGTGCCAGTGTCGGAATCGAGACCACATCACACACTTTCGGTTCGTGCGAAAGGAGAACAAACTGCTACAACTACAAGGGACAACGTCGAACGAATCTCATTGAAACAGCAATCGCACGAATTGCAGGGGTCGCGGTTTACGTCGCCTAAGAAACAACTCCACTTCGCTTCTTGACAACTGCTCGAGATCGCGTCTTCTCTCAGCCAAATCGAATGAAGCTGGCCTTGCGCTTCCCGAAGCGGATAAACGAAGCCTTCCGCTTGCCGAACCGAATGAAAGATGCCTTCCTCTTGCCGAAACGGATGAATGAAGCCTTCCTCTTCTGCAGGTCGGCCTCGTCTGAAATAGTTACAGTACATACGTACATATATCGTCGGGATACGACCAACGATGAACATACAGGTATGTACATTACTATTGTGCCCACCAAGAATGAATGTTTGTTTACATATAACTGGTGACTCAGATAGCTTTGTTTCGCTTGGGTTCCCCCAAAACTATAACTACTGTTTGGAGTTGTGCCACGCGTCGCAGTTTTGAAAGTGGGTTCTAGGAAAACAAGCCAGTTCGCGCGGAACATCACCAAAGTATATCAGAAATCTCGCAAAATGCCAGAGTATTCAAAACAATGCATTCAAAAGTAGAGCGCACCTTGGTCCAGCTCTCCCTCGCGGGTCGTCTCCTCCTGCAGGGCCTCCTCCAGGGCTTCGCAGATGACAGGCCTTTCCTGCTCCGCATCAAAGGAGTCGCAGAGGCCGACGAGCGTGAAGGCGAGCGAGAGGCGGCGATGCTGCAGCTCCTCCTCCTCGTACTCGGCGGCGGCGGCCGGCTTCTGCTGCTCCGACTTCGACTCGCCGCCGATTTCTTGCAGCGGCGCCTGCTCGGGATCGGCCCAAGCCAGCAGACCCACGGACAAGAAGCACAGGCCCAAAGAGACGGACGGCCGCATCATCGTTGGCGCTGCGCTGTTCTAGTCTACAGTAGTCCCTTCAGGAGGCAAGGTTCTGCAATGTTAGGCAGATTGAGGTTTCCACTTTGATTCGAGGTCGAATGACTGTGGCCAGAAGGCGCGCGCCCGCGTAAATAGGGGGAGCGATGGCCGATCGTGACCGGCGGTCATCAATATGGAATCAGGGGGCGACACGCGAGCGGTCGGAGAGGAAATTAATCCGCGCCGGCCGTTTTTCGCTGATTAGGCGCAACTCTACACATCTGTGGCCTTCGCGAATCGGCCACAAATCATCGGAGTCGGCCACCTGACGTCACGCGGTAAACAATTCGCTCTAATGCAACTCATCGGAGCGATGTGTCCCAGAGGATACGCAGAACTAGAGTTCGAACCTCTAAGGCCAACCCTCAAGTCGCTACAATAAAGCTGTGTAGATGATAAGATTACACTTCTTTCAATTTATTACACTCCAAGCTGAAATCAGACTCGCCCATTGGGAAGAAGGACTGAAGGAGGTAGGGCAATTGGCCGCAAATGGGATTGGCAATCAGGACAGGTCACGGGGCCGCCCACACATTATTGTCACTAGGAGACCTCGGGACATGGAAAGTCGAACGACGTGAACCTCGCTCGATTTTCGTCAAAAGTCAAAGGGCTAGGAGTATACAGGCAGGCGCCCCCGTCATTCTGTCTAATTCCATATTAACGGCCGGGAGAGACGGAGGCCGAGCTGGACACAAGTGGGGATAATTTATTTGGATCTGTCATGGACAAGTGTGTCGCACCCATCCCACCCCCCCCACCCCGTCCCCCCTCTAACAGTGAAAAGGCGGCCTATTCCATTAGTCTGAAAGAGATCAAGCTACTCCCTGCAGAAGTGGGGGTATCCGGTGTCACGCAGCGAACCCGGCGACGCGAAACTTTCGAAATGATTGCAATCCAATTTGGGAACGAACCTCAACAGGTCAATCGGTCAAATTGCTCTTGCTGCACTCTCGCTTTATCACGTGTGCAGTCGTCATATAAATCCGAAATATTATAGCCCTTTTCCAATTAGCTCAAGCGAAAGTGTGGTACGGTACATAACTAACTAGGTCTGGCAAAACGGCAAACGCGCTCCTTGGGAGACGGCAAGTTACTGCAGCGTGACCAAAAGTGTCATAAAGCGCTAATCTTTCTTCATTCTTGACCAGTCGAAATAGTTTCTACGCCCATTAGTTTGACGTCAATGGAGTTCGCCGGCTAATGGCGCGTCTCAAGGGAGTGAAGCTAAAGCCTCGAAGACGGTTGCAGCAGGTGTGCATGTGTGTGGTAGGCGTCGGAGGAGGGTTGGGGGTGAAAATTTCATGGTCGTCGTCTTTTGAAGGGCGCGCGGTTGCCCCTGGCTATAGCGTCGATCGCAGGGCTCCACTGGCCAGAGCGGTCGATGGCGATGATTTATTGAGCTCGCCTTTATATTCCGCCGCCGCCGCGGCCGCACAAAAGCCACAATGGTTGCTTGCTGGGTGGGTGTTGTGAAACGAATGCGGGATCGTGGAGTGACGTGAACTGGTGCAGATTCTGTCGCTGCTGTGTTGTGGTTACTGCTGCTGCTGCACCTCCGTCGGACCTGCGCAACTTCTCCCCGCCATAGTTTTCTTGAAATTGTTAAATGTCACAAACGGTCGTCATTGCATGAACGACTACGAAGCCCCACTAGAGTAACAATAACAGTTGGCAGTACTGGAACACTCCGGCCTTGGGTTGTCG
>JASAMZ010004944.1:0-14886 GCA_030248115.1 Linhomoeus sp. GSCO2_2 | reverse complement strand
AGGAGTCTGATGCTGAGAAAAGGAAGCGTCGCAAGAAATAAACAAGGCAGAGCGACAACGGGCCTGACGTTTTCCACGAATGGAATTGCCCAAGAAATTGGGGAAGTATCATTTATAAGCAGCTCGCACCTGACAAGCTTTGGCAGGTAGACAGGCCACGCCCAGTCCTCGGAGGAGTCATTGTCACACAATGAGAGCGCCTCGAGGAACGGCTGGAACTGCCCGTCTGTCAACCACACGTTGCTGTATGCCAGAGTCTCGATCATCTGTCGCAGTGGCTTCAGATGGTTCGTTGAGAATGCGTTGGGGGTTCATCTGGACTGAGTTCGCAATGAACTGTGTGCAGTAGTGTACAGTAGTTCTAAACCTGCAGAAGTTGTCGCATCTCGCCCAAAGCGGGTCCGCGCAATCGCGACTCTCCAGAGGGCTGACTGCTGTAGGAGGCAGTGTACGATCCATCCGTGTAGCACCAATTGGGGTGAGCTTCCTGCCAAGACAAACACTACCAGCATTCACTCACAATGCCATATGTAATACCATGCCTACCTCAGTCATCGCCGTTTGCTCGGCCATTCGCCAAGGCTGGACATTTGGACTGAAAGCGACCAAAGGAGCATTCCACTGATCCACACGCTCTTTGAAGACGGCTTCCCTGTCCACAGTAGGTCGCTCTGCGAGCTTCAAAGGGACGTACGGGCGCTTCTGGCGCTCGATGAAGGAGGAAAAGGCTGCTCGGGTTTGTCCGACGACACAGAGACTGTCTCGTTGGACAGGATGGTATCGTGCGCGGAGCACACAAGCCATTCTGACCAAATTGCCCTGAATTGTGTCAGCTCTGCACCCGTGGTTCAATGTCCGCAAGTGCAGTGGTGCGGTATCAGGAATGGGCTTGCCTGCGTAGCACACGTTGTGCAGAATTTCCTCCAAGAGCTCCCAAGTAGTATATGAGGTACCAGTTGTATGACGTTTTGGACTTAGCCAAATCTCGACCTCTGCCACATTTGTTCCCACTCTCGACTTTGTTACTTCAGTAGACCGCCAGTGGTTGGACAAATTACCCAACTAACTTCAGGTTGGAACTGCGCAAATTAGAGCCACAGTTCGCCCATTGGCAGTGTCGCGGCCGTCGCATGGTGCCCACACGGGAATGAGTGCAGGCCGCGGCCCACAAGTGAACCATCGACTAAAGTTGTTCGTGCTTTCTGTTGGAAGGGGCCACGCGTTTATTTCGGGAAAATGTTCATGTGTAGCTGTGTAGATGAACAACAAATGGCGACTCGACTGAGCGGCACTAGCAGTGGCAAAAGTCAGCGGACGGTCTTGCATGCTACATAGCTAACCTACCGAAAGAACAACAGAGCTGCGACGAGTACAGCGGCACCCATTGCCACACCGAGCAGTTGTTCGTTTAGGGATCGCTCTCCTCGTTCTCTTCCTGGAGCTTGTTGTTGATTGCCTGGATGTGGTTCTTGATGAAGCAGCGGAGCTGCAGGTGTCGCTTTTCCCAGGTAGCTTCATCCGCCTCATCCTCCTCCATCCCGCCCTCGATCTTCTTCGCCTTGGTGCGCTCGAACGACTTGTAGTACTTGGTGTGACGCATGTCCCAGGCTCGGTTGAGGACTGCGTTGACCTGCAGGAGAGTAGGCCACATTGAACCTTGTTGTTCCAATGCCCGTGTGAGTTGGCCGTCTTCTCAACAGGGCCACAGAAGCTGCAACTTTCCATTGGCAAACGTCCTTGAAGGCTTCCTGAACTTCGTCGTACTTCTCGAGTATGTCGTCCGCCGAGTTGACGTCCTCCATGTCGCTGACAGCGCCGGCAAGGAACTCGGCGATTGTGTCGATCTCCTGTGACTCGGACAGCTTCCCGTCGAACTCCTCCTCTTCCACCTCGGCCAACTCTTCTTCTTCACCGCCGTCGTCGTCGTCGTCGTCTCTGCCGTTGTCGTCGGCGAATCTTCGCTGTAGTCTCGGTGGAACTTCCTTTGGTGGCGGTTTAGACTGGCCTTGCTTGAGTAGTCTCTGTCGCACTTGTCGCAGTAGGTTTCTGGTCGCTCAGCCATTCTGCAGGACGGCAGTTTCTTGTGATTAGTTTAGAGTAGAATTTTCAGAATGGAGAAATAAGGCAAACAAGCCAGCATATGTACCCAAAAAGTTGCGGCTATACGCGGCAGGCTGCGGCGGACAGCGGCAGTGCGTGGCATACAATGGCAGAGACGGTAAAATGCGGCAAGGAACGACGTAAAATGTGGCAAGGAACGACAAATATCGAACTTTGAATATTTTTTCTGTCGCCCGCCTGGGCGGGCGACACCCTACGAGAGCTCGGCGTGCGTGCGTACGTACGTACGTCCGTACGTCTGTGCGTAACGCTCTCAGATCTCGGCGTTGGAAAGTCGTAGAGCGGAGATCTTGGGCTCTACGGATAGGTCTTGACTCAGTGATCATTCAGCTAAGAGGTTTCGAAATTCAAAAGTTTGAATTGCGCGCGCTACAGTAAGCCGAAGGTGCAAAAGCACAAAACGGCTCCAACTCGCTCGTCTTACGTCGTAGAGCGGCAATCGACACGCCAAGTGAAAGCTTTCGATGTGCTCTTTCATGCGGTTTTTAAAACACATTTTCTTGCTGTAAAGAATTAAACCCGGGCGACCCCAATGTTGCGTAGCAAGACCACTCCAATAAGAGAGGTCGTGAGAAGACTCGAGAGGTTACACGAACACGGAAAGGGCCTCGCTACAAGCTCAGTACAAGTACAAAGCTCAAACCCACTCCGCTTTTTAAAAGAGACTTGTTGGCACTCCGCCGCTTGAAAAGCGAAGGAGTGCTATAGGAGCGGTAAAAGCCCACAGTTAACACCTTCGGGGCTAGCGCTCGCTACGAAGCACTTAGGGAGCCAAACTTTTTTTTAAAAGATAGCTTATGACGACGCGCAGCGTGCTCGGGGTGAAAAAATTTCCGTGGTGGAAGAATTTCGCGAAAATTCAAAAATTCGAATTTTTGCTAAGTAAAAAAAAACATCACCCCACAGTTTTCGCAATAGTGGCCCGAATTTGGTGATTTTTGGGTATGTTGTAGGCCTTTGGGTCCTCTAGGCGGCGTCGCCGGAACGGGCTTCCTAGGTGGTCCGACGCGGGAGTACGGTGGAAAATTCAAAATTGCAAATTTTTTTCGACCTTTAAAAAATCGTAACTCGAGTTTGCGACGGTGGATCCTCGCAAACTCTTCTTTCTGACTTAGAGCCTTCTATGACCTTTCGATCAAGACCTAAACCGCCGAGATCGGTCTTGCCGTTCGGAAGATCCGCGGTGACAAAGCTCCCGTGTCTTGAGCGGAAAAGTAGGATTTTCGACTTTGAATGGATTTTGGGCCGGAAAGCGTGCCTTTAGCGGCAAATTGACCATTGCATCGTGTTCCGCGTTAAAAGTTGGTCTAGACGAAGTGTCTTGAACACTTTGAGGTACTGTATCCCGGCCGCGCCGAATTTTTGAATCCCGGGGTCAAATTTTCGAAATTGTGTTTTCACTTGCTTCGGGGGTTTTCTACGACCCTGAACACGAATCCGGTGTTCGTTTTGCTATTTGGGACGCCTTTGCCCTGATTTCGGCGCCCGGCCGGCCAAAAATTGGGTACCTGGGTCGAAATTTCATAAATTGATCTGTCAGTTGTTTTGGGCTTTCTGACGTACAGAACACAAAACCGGCGCCTATTTTGCGATTCGCGGTGCATTTAGCCTGATTTTGGCCGAATCCTCATGCTCTGTAAAATTTCGCGAAATTCCGAAAATACCGTCCGCCGTTGATTTTGCTGCGCCTACAGTACGCCGTCCATATAGGACGCGCTGAGAAAGGCGTCTACGCACGCGCCACTACGGCCACCGACGCTGTCCACCCCAGCGGGGGATCCCCCGCTGTGTAGCGTAGATAAGGCGCGCCTGTACAATTGGGGCGCCGTTGGCATTCCACATTGTGAGTGGCTATAAACAGTCAGCGGTCATTACAGGCTGCGCTCATCGTCGTCGGTACAGCCTGCTCCGACGCGTTTCTGTGCCCCCGTCTGCCAAAATAATCACGCGGAGTGCCCATCTGACACTCAAGGAGTGTCACGTATCACTTGTTGGATAGCTCCCGACTCACTGATCATTTGATCTCTCATCGGTTGAAATTCAAAAGTTTGAATTTCGCGAGTTACAGTAACTCGAAGGTGCAAAAGCACAAAACGGCTCTAACTCGCTCGTCTTACGTCGTAGAGTGACAATCGACACGCCAGGTGAAAGCTCTCGACGTGTTCTTTCATGCGGCTACAAAACTTTGTTTAATCACGCAAACACGCTCCGCAGAAAACGCCATTCTCGCGACTTTAACACTAAGACCGCTCTTTGCTACATGCAGAAGTGCGACACGGTTTGATTGCTGGTAGTGCGCTCTTTTGTGCTTTGTCAATTGTTTGCCAAAACTTTTACAAGTTTTTGTCACTTTTTTATAAGCGTTGCTTGAAAGAGGGATGTTCTTGCTCTAAAAGCCAAATCGCGGGCGAAATCAATATTGCTTATGCAATACCCTCTTGCGAAGCGGGGGCTCATGTAGCGGGGCATGCGGGCGATGAACTCTCGCACTCTCTGCAGAAAGAACGCAAGTCTTTGCAATGTCAGTCAGAATACAAACTCAACTTTTTAATACCGGAGCTTGTTATCTCCCTGCTGTCGTTCGCTTGGAAGTCGACGAAAAGGCAAAGTGGATTTCCAGAGTGGTTGAGGAGCAGAGCGGCACAACGCCTTAATGATCCGAGTGTTGGGCTTGGTCTATCGCTGGACGTCGTTCCTTGCCGCATTTTACCGTCTCTGCCATTGTCTGCCACGCACTGCCGCTGTCCGCCGCAGCCTGCCGCGTATAGCCGCAACTTTTTGGGTACATATGATGGCTTGTTTGCCTTATTTCTCCATTCTGAAAATTCTACTCTAAGCTAATCACAAGAAACTGCCGTCCTGCAGAATGGCTGAGCGACCAGAAACCTACTGCGACAAGTGCGACAGAGACTACTCAAGCAAGGCCAGTCTAAACCGTCACCAAAGGAAGTTCCACCGAGACTACAGCGAAGGTTCGCCCGACGACAACGGCAGAGACGACGACGACGACGACGTGAAGAAGAAGAGTTGGCCGAGGTGGAAGAGGAGGAGTTCGACGGGAAGCTGTCCGAGTCACAGGAGATCGACACAATCGCCGAGTTCCTTGCCGGCGCTGTCAGCGACAGGGAGGACGTCAACTCGGCGGACGACATACTCGAGAAGTACGACGAAGTTCAGGAAGCCTTCAAGGACGAGGTTTGCTCCCCAGCCAATGGAAAGTTGCAGCTTCTGTGGCCCTGTTGAGAAGACGGCCAACTCACACGGGCATTGGAACAACAAGGTTCAATGTGGCCTACTCTCCTGCAGGTCAACGCAGTCCTCAACCGAGCCTGGGACATGCGTCACACCAAGTACTACAAGTCGTTCGAGCGCACCAAGGCGAAGAAGATCGAGGGCGGGATGGAGGAGGATGAGGCGGATGAAGCTACCTGGGAAAAGCGACACCTGCAGCTCCGCTGCTTCATCAAGAACCACATCCAGGCAATCAACAACAAGCTCCAGGAAGAGAACGAGGAGAGCGATCCCTAAACGAACAACTGCTCGGTGTGGCAATGGGTGCCGCTGTACTCGTCGCAGCTCTGTTGTTCTTTCGGTAGGTTAGCTATGTAGCATGCAAAACCGTCCGCTGACTTTTGCCACTGCTAGTGCCGCTCAGTCGAGTCGCCGTTTGTTGTTCATCTACACAGCTACACATGAACATTTTCCCGAAATAAACGCGTGGCCCCTTCCAACAGAAAGCACGAACAACTTTAGTCGATGGTTCACTTGTGGGCCGCGGCCTGCACTCATTCCCGTGTGGGCACCATGCGACGGCCGCAACACTGCCAATGGGCGAACTGTGGCTCTAATTTGCGCAGTTCCAACCTGAAGTTAGTTGGGTAATTTGTCCAACCACTGGCGGTCTACTGAAGTAACAAAGTCGAGAGTGGGAACAAATGTGGCAGAGGTCGAGATTTGGCTAAGTCCAAAACGTCATACAACTGGTACCTCTTATACTACTTGGGAGCTCTTGGAGGAAATTCTGCACAACGTGTGCTACGCAGGCAAGTCCATTCCTGAAACCGCACCACTGCACTTGCGGACATTGAACCACGGGTGCAGAGCTGACACAATTCAGGGCAATTTGGTCAGAATGGCTTGTGTGCTCCGCGCACGATACCATCCTGTCCAACGAGACAGTCTCTGTGTCGTCGGACAAACCCGAGCAGCCTTTTCCTCCTTCATCGAGCGCCAGAAGCGCCCGTACGTCCCTTTGAAGCTCGCAGAGCGACCTACTGTGGACAGGGAAGCCGTCTTCAAAGAGCGTGTGGATCAGTGGAATGCTCCTTTGGTCGCTTTCAGTCCAAATGTCCAGCCTTGGCGAATGGCCGAGCAAACGGCGATGACTGAGGTAGGTATGGTATTACATATGGCATTGTGAGTGAATGCTGGTAGTGTTTGTCTTGGCAGGAAGCTCACCCCAATTGGTGCTACACGGATGGATCGTACACTGCCTCCTACAGCAGTCAGCCCTCTGGAGAGTCGCGATTGCGCGGACCCGCTTTGGGCGAGATGCGACAACTTCTGCAGGTTTAGAACTACTGCACACTACTGCACACAGTTCATTGCGAAGATCCACTCAGTCCAGATGAACCCCCAACGCATTCTCAACAAACCATCTGAAGCCACTGCGACAGATGATCGAGACTCTGGCATACAGCAACGTGTGGTTGACAGACGGGCAGTTCCAGCCGTTCCTCGAGGCGCTCTCATTGTGTGACAATGACTCCTCCGAGGACTGGGCGTGGCCTGTCTACCTGCCAAAGCTTGTCAGGTGCGAGCTGCTTATAAATGATACTTCCGCAATTTCTTGGGCAATTCCATTCGTGGAAAACGTCAGGCCCTAGTTGTCGCTCTGCCTTGTTTATTTCTTGCGACGCTTCCTTTTCTCAGCATCAGACTCCTTCTGGCGGTCTACTGAAGTTCTGACGGTCTACTGAAGTCTACTGAAGTAACCACTGGCGGTCTACTGAAGTAACGAAGTCGAGAGTGGGAACAAATGTGGCAGAGGTCGAGATTTGGCTAAGTCCAAAACGTCATACAACTGGTACCTCTTATACTACTCTCCCAGAAGTCTATCGGGTTGAGCGCGTAAGCGCTCAAAGCGCTCAACCCAATTTGTTCGGCCAGAGGCCAGTGCGCCCCCGGGGACTAGGGGTTAGTACTACGTCATATAGGTAGACTTAACCGATCGGGCTGAAATTTTCACCATAGTTGTTCATAGTAACAAGAAGTATTGTGCTAAAATTTCAGCCGGATCGGTTGTGTGGTTCCCGAGATATTAAACAAAAACTGTCGAAAAATTCATCAATCTTCTCCTAATTGCCAGGTTATCGGCCTCGTTCTCGAGAACGGTAGTAGTTAGGAGATTGGTTGATGGCTCGTTGGAATGGTCTAGTAGTAGGAACTTTTGTATTAAAAAATCACAGAGATCGGTTGAGTATTGCGGTCGTAGGCCCCGATCAAAAAAATGGCCGAAATTTTGGCTGTCCCGACTCCCAGATGGCCGAGCTCTGGTGGTGCAAGCTAGGGGCCCAATCGAAGTGATCCACCCAAGACCACCATAGGGCGATTAAATGTGTAGAACATTTCATCTTCCCAGGTTGTACGGTTCCTGAGATATGGAGGACCAAAGGTCGGAATCGGTACGCATCCGGGGCTCGGCTCTAGACGGCCGAGCTCTGGTGGTGCAAGCTAGGGCCCCAATCGAAGTGATCCACCCAAGACCACCATAGAGCGATTAAATGTGTAGAACATTTCATCTTCCCAGGTTGTACGGTTCCTGAGATATGGAGGACCAAAGGTCGGAATTGGTACGCATCCAGGGCTCGGCTCCAGATGGCCGAGCTCTGGTGGTGCAAGCTAGGGCCCCAATCGAAGTGACCCACCCAAGACCACCATAGGGCGATTAAATGTGTAGAACATTTCATCTTCCTAGGTTGTATGGTTCCTGAGATATGGAGGACCAAAGGTCAGAATCGGTATGCATCCGGGGCTCGGCTCTAGACGGCCGAGCTCTACTGGTGCAAGTTAGGGCCCCAATCGAAGTGATCCACCCAAGACCACCATAGGGCAATTAAATGTGTAGAACATTTCATCTTCCTAGGTTGTATGGTTCCTGAGATATGGAGGACCAAAGGTCAGAATCGGTACGCATCCGGGGCTCGGCTCAATTGAAGTGATCCACCCAAGACCACCATAGGGCGGTTAAATAGCTGTCTGTGCATCCAACCTCCTGAGGCCAGACCTGTCTGTGCATCCAACCTCCTGAGGCCATACCTGTCTGTGCATCCAACCTCCTGAGGCCATACCTGTCTGTCCATCCAACCTCGTGGGGTTTTCGAACACGAATCCAGTGTTTGTTTCTGGATTCGAGCTGCCCTTTGCTCATGGCCTCAATGGTACCCACTCCTACAAACCTGTCCGTGAGGAGGAACCCCTCCCCCCCCCCCCCCCCCCCACCCCAACCCCTCCCCACTCCCGCTGAAGGTGTCCACTTCGTGGACATGGACAGGGAGTGTACTAGGAAAGTTCCCCCCTAGTGGGGGTAAGGACAGGTGAATTTGTTCAGGCTGAAGTTGAACAGGCTGTGTATCTCAGATGACTTCTCAGCCTCTAAGCTACACGAACAAATTCAGCGTGCTCTGTTTGCGGGTGCCAAACTTGCTTCAGAGTGAGCAGTGCAGCTCTGAATTAGCCCTAAGTCCTAAGTACTTCGATTCGATACATCGTGCTGCCATGTGATGGCATGGCACTGTCTATGCGCGTGGGTTAGTGGGTGCACGGACGCACGGCGCCTGTTGATGTAGGAATGTGGGTGGGTGAGGGGGTGGAGGGGGGGGGGGGGGTCGTTGCACTTTCATATGTTGCGCTGCGCTTACTGCATACGTTACGTTGTTTGAGTGCTGCAGTGGTACACACCTACTCATGTTTCGTCAGTGGTGACGGGTGAGTGAGGCGCGTACCCACCTGCGCGTTGCGCCTATGTGAGAACCGTCGTGCGTGTGAGCTGAGCACGCTGAATTTGTTCGTGTAGCTTAGAGGCTGAGAAGTCATCTGAGATACACAGCCTGTTCAACTTCAGCCCGAACAAATTCACCTGTCCTTACCCCCACTAGGGGGGAACTTTCCTAGAATTTGTCTGCTTCGCTGTAAATAGCAAGATTTTACCTGCGCGCTCAATTTGCACCCACTAGCGCTCAACGAACAGCAGAATAATTTTGCCCTCCCCAAAACTTTTTGCCCCTCCCACTTGTCAATCCTGGCTATGCCACTGAACCGCCGACGAAGACGCCGAAGAGAGATGACAGTTGGACAATAATGAACGCGCAATGAGAGATGCAGGTGTGGCGATCTCGAGTGTGTGAGTTGCGCGACAACGGGCGCGTTGGTTGCGCGCCAACGGGCTTTCAGTATCCTCTCGAACCAGTCAGTTGCACTACAACGGGGTCTGTGCATTTGCTCGAAAAGTTGAGTACGTTGGTTGGTGCCTGAGTACATGCAGGCATGTAAATTACCCACTCTCAGTACAAGACGAGCTGACGAGCTTGCGCACGCATTCTTCCAGACAATTGCCGCCTGGCCATCCAGCAACTCTCAACTACCTATCTAACCCTGAATGTGCGCAAGCTCGGGGTAGCAGTGCTGGGAGGAAGGGTGGAGCGTACCCTTGACATCAACGTGGACAATACCGGCAACGTGGTCTTCATATCTGCAGGTTTGCCACAATCGAAAATTAATTTTGCGTTTGCCTCATACTGTATGTACGCACAGTATTCACGCCTTACATAGGTCGGCTAGCATACGCTGCATCCTGACCAAACACAGCAATAATCTCCATTGCTATGTACATACGTTTAAACGTTCAATTCAAACTTCTCAGCAGCACTCAATTTCAAACTTCAGAGTGCGATGGCCAATGTGAAAATCAAGGAGAACGGTTTCGTCACCGTCTGGGCGAGGAACTCCCTTAGTGTCACTATCGAGAATCAGGGTCAAGTCTACTACAAAGGGGATCCCAAAGGGAAGTTCCTGGATCCAGGCGAGAATGGAATCGTCTTGCCATTGCCTCAAGTGAAGAAAGATTAGATGAAGGATGCAGAGTGATGCTGCAATTGTTGAATGGTGCGAACGCCGAGTGAGAATGTGGGGCTACTTCAGGATAACTCTCGTACGTGTTTGCAGTTCGCATTGAAGGTTACATTCATGCACAGTAGATCGCAATTGTGCGCAAATGCTACATACCTACGTTCTCGTGCGTGTATCCGCAGCCTTTGAACAACGAGTATATTGTTGAGAAACAGTAGTGTATCGCGGATTCACGACTTTAACAGCTTGCTAACCGAGCAAATCACAGTGTTTGCAGAATTGTACCACACTGCATTCCTTTGCATTACAACTCGATCCCATTTCGTGACTCATCCTACAACCTTATCAGTCTTTCTTAAACATTTTCATTACAAAGTCACACTTGTGTGGTTTCGTTTTAAAACGCGAGCATTTTCTAGTGAGCGCAGCAGTCGATCATGCTGCCATTGGCGTGTCGATGCTCGACATCCTCAAAGGGGTTGCACTGCTCGTTCTCCTCCGCTTGACGTTGGGTGGAGTTCACTGAACATTCGCGCTGTGTTCATGTGTGTAACACAATGCACACAAAATCTTGGTACATAGAAGCTGACAGCGTGCACCTCCTTTACTGACTGGGTGCACCCAACGTGTATATGTATGGCTGGTGTCCAGAAATACTAACTGTGTGCACCCCACTAGATTCGGTGCACTTCGCAGTTTCCCAGTTTCGAGGCGGGAGTACTACCAAAATCAACGTTGGATATTCCTTCCATTTCGGGCTGTGCTTAGGCTCGCCCTGCAAAACTGTAAGTGGGGTGAAGACAGATGCTTCTCCTCCGGCTCAGGCCTGCTGTGCCTCTTCCTTGGACTAGCTCGGTACAAAGGTGGACAGTGACCAGCTCATGTGGTGCACTCAGTCAGCAATTCTGGACGCCAACAGATTTATGTTTGGGCACTCAGTCAGTAAATGAGGTGTACTCATTAAGACCTGTCGTCCCAATTCTAGCATTTTGCCCTCTTTACTCACCAGTGTTTTCCATGTCGTTGACGCAGTTGTCATTACAGCACGTCAACTTTTCAATCGCAATCGACGTGCCGACGCAGGTGCTGGAGGCGCGTTGAACTAAATGGCATTGGCAAAGCAAAGACAAAAGTACGACAATTCAGCGTGTCTTGTCTCATTGGCCATTTGATTAAGGGAAAAGCGTTGAACTTGAGTGACAGTTGAGTAACAAGACCGGTTGCTGGGCGTGACACCCACAATCATTCTACAGTCTGCCATCTGTCAGCGGGCCATCCCTACTGAGGCGCTGCTAACCTGGAGTGTTTGGTGGGAAAGTCAACTTTACTTGTCGATGTCAGTGGCATGTCTGCACCAGGGAAATTTCAAGCGAGCTTTCGGCCCACAACGGTGCCGTCGTCAGGCACTGAAACAACAGTAGTACCCTCACACGTCAATCACAGTCGCGCGCGCACCCTAAGCAACTGCGAAAATACGAAATCACTTGCCTAAGAATGGCAATGGCCGTAGTCTGCGCGTCACTGTCGTCAGTAACAAATAACGCCATCAGATCACTAGTTGGCATTGTTTACGGTTAGAACTAGGGCGGTATCTGATCGCCTTCGAACCTCACTTTCGTTCTTGATTAATGAAAACATTCTTGGCAAATGCTTCGCAGTTGTTCGTCTTGCAACGATCCAAGAATCTCACCTCTAACGCTGCAATACGAATGCCCCCGTCTGTTCCTCTTAATCATTATCTTGGCTCCCAAAAACCAACAAAATAGGACCAAGATCCTATTCCATTATTCCATGCACCACTATTCAGGCATGCGCCTGTTTTGAGCTCTCTAATATTTTCAATGTAAACTTGCTAGCCACCCAAGGCACCCTGTGAAGGGCACCAAGGGAAAACCAGCTGTATCAGTTCAGGTAGCCAGACTCTCATACGGGAGTACCGACCCCACGAGCGTAGATCCAACTACGAGCGTTTTAACCGCAACAACGGTGGTATACCTTCAGAGCTGGAATTACCGCAGCTGCTGGCACCAGACTTGCCCTCTGATAGAGCCTCGTTAAAGGGTTTGGATTGTACTCATTCCGATAATGGGCCTCATTGAGAACCATCTCGTTATTTTTCGTCACTACCTCCTCGCGCCGAGAGTTGGTAATTTACACGCCTGCTGCCTTCCTTGGATGTGGTAGCCGTTTCTCAGGCTCCCTCTCCGGAGTCGAACCCTTATTCTCCATTACACGTTACAACCATGGTAGTCGCATAAACTACCATCAACAGTTGAATTTAATCTATTTAATTTAATTTATTAAATAATAAAGTCGTAATAAAGTCCTTTGGTACCAAATTTCACCCAATTCCATTTGGTACCGCCTGAGGAATAAATATCATGATGATGGGAAAAGGTGCGCGCGGCCTGGATGGAATATATTATGGTTGGCGCTGCTGCGCCAACCATGATTAAAGTGAGTCCTCAGGCTACTCGACGAGACCACCCTAGGATGTCAGACGAGCGAGTTAAGCCCGGAGTGAGCATGGAGTATGTACGTACGAACGCACGTACGTACACACGCACGTACGTACGCATGCACGTACGAACACACGCATGCCGAGCTCTTGATAGGGTTCGCTCGGCTGAGGCCTAGCGAAAAATAGCAAGAATTCTTGCCTGTGGCGCTGTGAAAGAATATTTGTCTGCTTCGCTGTAAATAGCAAGATTTTACCTGCGCGCTCAATTTGCACCCACTAGCGCTCAACGAACAGCAGAATAATTTTGCCCTCCCCAAAACTTTTTGCCCCTCCCACTTGTCAATCCTGGCTATGCCATTGAACCGCCGACGAAGACGCCGAAGAGAGATGACAGTTGGACAATAATGAACGCGCAATGAGAGATCCAAGTGTAGCGATCTCGAGTGTGTGAGTTGCGCGACAACGGGCGCGTTGGTTGCGCGCCAACGGGCTTCCAGTATCCTCTCGAACCAGTCAGTTGCACTACAACGGGGTCTGTGCATTTGCTCGAAACGTTGAGTATGTTGGTTGGTGCCTGAGTACATGCAGGCATGTAAATTACCGACTCTCAGTACAAGACGAGCTGACGTTCGAGCTGTCGTCCTGGTGGTGCCCTTCTGTCAATTCCTTTAAGTTTCAGCTTTGCAACCATACTTCCCCCGGAACCGAAAAACTTTCGTTTCCGGGAAGCTCCCTGACAGGTCAACAAATAACGTCGTCAGACCACCAGTTGGCATCGTTTACGGTTAGAACTAGGGCGGTATCTGATCGCCTTCGAACCTCTAACTTTCATTCTTGATTAATGAAAACATTCTTGGCAAATGCTTTCACAGTTGTTCGTCTTGCAACTATCCAAGAATTTCACCTCTAACGCTGCAATACGAATGCTCCCGTCTGTTCCTCTTAATCATTATCTTGGCTCCCGAAAACCAACAAAATAGGACCAAGATCCTATTCCATGCACTATTCAGGCATGCACCTGTTTTGAGCACATATTTCAATGTAAACTTGCTAGCCACCCAAGGCACCCTGTGAAGGGCACCAAGGGAAAACCAGCTGTATCAGTTCAGGTAGCCAGACTCTCATACGAGAGTACCGACCCCACGAGCGTAGATCCAACTACGAGCGTTCTAACCGCAACAACGGTGGTATACCTTCAGAGCTGGAATTACCACAGCTGCTGGCACCAGACTTGCCCTATGATAGATCCTCGTTAAAGGGTTTGGATTGTACTCATTCCGATAATGGGCCTCATTGAGAACCATCTCGTTATTTTTCGTCACTACCTCCTCGCGCCGAGTTGGTAATTTACACGCCTGCTGCCTTCCTTGGATGTGGTAGCCGTTTCTCAGGCTCCCTCTCCGGAGTCGAACCCTTATTCGCCATTACACGTTACAACCATGGTAGTCCCATAAACTACCATCAACAGTTGAATTTAATCTATTTAATTTAATTTATTAAATAATAAAGTCGTAATAAAGTCCTTTGGTACCAAATTTCACCCAATTCCATTTGGTACCGCCTGAGGAATAAATATCATGATGATGGGAAAAGGTGCGCGCGGCCTGGATGGAATATATTATGGTTGGCGCTGCTGCGCCAACCATGATTAAAGTGAGTCCTCAGGCTACTCGACGAGACCACCCTAGGATGTCAGACGAGCGAGTTAAGCCCGGAGTGAGCATGGAGTATGTACGTACGAACGCACGTACGTACACACGCACGTACGTACGCATGCACGTACGAACACACGCATGCCGAGCTCTTGATAGGGTTCGCTCGGCTGAGGCCTAGCGAAAAATAGCAAGAATTCTTGCCTGTGGCGCTGTGAAAGAATATTTGTCTGCTTCGCTGTAAATAGCAAGATTTTACCTGCGCGCTCAATTTGCACCCACTAGCGCTCAACGAACAGCAGAATAATTTTGCCCTCCCCAAAACTTTTTGCCCCTCCCACTTGTCAATCCTGGCTATGCCATTGAACCGCCGACGAAGACGCCGAAGAGAGATGACAGTTGGACAATAATGAACGCGCAATGAGAGATCCAAGTGTAGCGATCTCGAGTGTGTGAGTTGCGCGACAACGGGCGCGTTGGTTGCGCGCCAACGGGCTTCCAGTATCCTCTCGAACCAGTCAGTTG
>JASAMZ010004943.1:0-7500 GCA_030248115.1 Linhomoeus sp. GSCO2_2 | reverse complement strand
AGACGGGCGAAATTGGAGGAAGGAACGGAAAATCCTGGGAAGGAAGAAGTGATAACAAACGAAGAAGAAGAGACGCAAAGTGGAAATTTGGACGAACAAAAGGAATTGAAAGAAACATTGGATGTAGAAAATCAAAAGTCGGAAATTGCCGAAAATTCCCATTTGCCGCGCTATTTCCCGGAGGAGAAAACGCCGCATTCCAGAAAGTTTCGGAGGTGCGACTTCCATTCTCCCAAATTTTAAGAACTGTTTACACAATTGCTAAACTATTTTATTTCAGCTACTGCGACCACGCAGTCACCAAAGAGTTGAACGAAGCGGTGTCTGAGCTTCTGGTGGAGTTGAAACGGCTGCAGGATCGCCTGTATCAGAAGGATAAGGAGAAAGTGAGCTTGAATTGCGCCACTTATAACGCATATTTGCTGCAGATATAGGTATAGTATGTAGTTGTAGTAGTACTATAGTATAGTACACATGCATGCGGTATGCCTTTAGTACACGTACATGCAGTATTGTACATAAGGTAGAAGGGGGGGGGGGGGTACAATTGGAGGGAGGTTTGGGGGCTTATTTTGTCAACCTCCCTTTGGGGGGGGGGGGGGGGAGTAGAGTATTTAGTGTAGGTTCCTGCCTGCCAGATCTGGGTTGGGTTGGGTTGGGTTGGGGGAGGGGGGGGGGGGGGAGGGATGGGTTCTATCCAGGGGCTAGTTGGGTGGAAGGCATATCGGAAGCGGATTTCTTTTCCGAATTTCGAACTGGCTAATGCCTGGGGGGAGGCCCCCCCCCCCCCCCCCCCCCCCAACCACCACATATGTGAAATAGAGATGTAAAGTTTTTTTTCGAATTTTTTTTTTAAAAAAAAAGCTTTTTTTATTAAAAAAAGTCGGCCGACTTTTTTCGCCCGGCCTCAGCCGGGCAGGCCGGGCGAACCCCTACGAGAGCTTTGCGTCCGTGCGTGCGTTCGTGCGTTCGTGCGTTCGTAACGCTCTCTTATCTCGGCGTTGTAACGTCGTAGGAAGGAGATCTTGGGCTTTATGGATAGCTCTCGACTTACTGGTAATGTTGCTAAGAGACTTCGAAATTCAAAAGTTTGAATTGCGCGCGCTACAGTAACCCGAAGGTCTAAAAGGAAAACGGCTCTAACTCGCTCGTCTTACGTCGTAGAGCGGCGTGCGATAGCTCAGCTAAAAGGTCTCGACGTGCTCTTTCGTTTGGCATTACAAATTTTCTTAATTACGCAAACACGCAACACAAAAAGCGACATTATCGCGTTTTTAACGCAGAAATCGCTCTAACTCGCTCAGCGTGCGTCGTACGGAGACGATCTTGGGTTGGTTGGATAGCTCTCGACTCACTGATCATTTGTTCTTCTATTGGTCGAAACTCAAAAGTTTGAATTTCGGGAGCTACAGTAACCCAAAGGTTAAAAACGCAAAACTTATCTAACTCTCTCGTCTTCCGTCATAGAGAGACGATCTTGAGTTCGTTGAATAGGTTTCGGCACGCTGATAATTCCGTTAAGAAGAGTCGAAATTCAAAAGTTTAAATTGCGCGCGCTACAGTAACACGAAGGTCCAAAACGCAAAACGGCTCTAACACGCTCGTCTTACGTTGTAGGGCGGCGTGCGATAGGTCAATTAAAAGGTCTCGACGTGCTATTTCACTTGGCGTAGCAATTTTGTTAATTACGCAAACACGCACCACGAAAAGCGACATTCTCGCGTTTTTAGCATAGAAATCGCTCTAACCCGCTCAGCGTGCGCCGTGGAGAGCCGATCTTGAGTTGCTGGATAGCTCTTGACTCACTTATCATTTGTTCTTCTATTGGTCGAAACTCAAAAGTTTGAATATCGCGAGCTACAGTAACCCAAAGGTTCAAAACGCAAAACTTCTCTAACTCGCTCGTCTTACGTTGTAGAGCGGCATTCGTTCGACCGTTTGAAAGCTTACGTTGAGGCAGTTGTTGAACGGTCATTCCTAAAGAAATACTTTTGTTTTTTTTTAAATCCTTGTCTTACGAACAACTTTGTATGCTAAAAAAATTAATCCCGGGCGATCCCAATGTTGCCTTGCAACAACCGCTTAGAAATGCGTGTGTCTTGCTCAAAAAATTAATCCCGGGCGATCCCAATGTTGCCCTGCAAGAACCGCTCAGAAAGCAGCGTGTCAGAAGTAGCGCATGAATAGTGGACTCCGGGCGGGCGCGCGTCATATCGGAAAGGCTTCGAAATACTTTACAAAAGTATCCACTCTTTTACTCTTCCACTTTAAAATACTCACAAACCACTCTGTATTAATAAAACAACTCAACTTTTTTAAAACAGCTTGTTTTTCAATTGAAAAACTTTTGTTCTGGATTGTGGGTAGAAGTTACCATGTTGGTAGCAAAATCTTCCACAATTTAGCTAACTTGAACATGGCATTTCATTATTAAGTGCAGTATTATATCATGAGGACCAAAACTGCACCAGTTTGGCCCTGCGGGCAGCTCAGAGTGTCAGAAGTGAAGATGGTTGCCACATTCTGTTGCCAGTTTTGGTTAAAATACCGCTGTACAACATCTAAATTACTCTGCTGTGCAATGTAGAGGCTGAGAGTACCTTGCGGGCATAGCGTACAACACTGTAGCACCCTATGGTAGGCTTTGGTACACGGACCTAGTACTTTGGAAATAAAAAAATTTTTTTTTGAAAAAAAAATTTTTTTTTTTAAAAAAAAATTTGGGTTTGAAAAAAAATTTTTTTTTACATCTCTAATGTGAAATGCATTCATTCCCCAGGCTCGGCAGAAGCGACGGGTGGCCTGCGGCTTTCACGAGGTGTAGAAGCACCTAAAATTGGACTCTGCAAAGTTGGTCCTTGTCACCCCCGATGTGGAGAGAGCGCCCGGCAAGGGTGGGTCGGGTGGGGGGGGGGGGGGGGGAGTGTAATAGAAGGCTAAAATAGGTGGAATTTTTGCCTGCGAGCCGCAATTTTCGCTGGCCGGCGCTGTCTGTAGCTTCCGTTTTCCGTAAGTACTCTAATAAGTAACTACCTCTCGTCTCGATTAAGCCCCCCCCCCCCCTCCCCCTAGAGAGATGTATAAAATTAGCCTCCCCAAATAATTAATTCCCGGGGCTTATTGGAGGGTTTCGGTGTGCTTATTTTAGCCCCATTTCGTGCAATTTTCGGTACAATTTTCGCTTCAAATCTACCCACTTGCCATTTCAGGCAGTCTCGACTCCAAAATATTCGCCGTTCTCACTCTGTGTCGCAACAAAGAAATTCCCTACATTTTCGCTCTGAATCGCTATTCTTTGGGAAAATGCGTCAAGAAACCTCATTGCTCTTGCGTTGTGGTCCTAAATTACCAATCGACGGAGCCTATTTTCAAGAAAATACTGGAATTGAGGGAAATAGCTGTGGAAAAATACACGGAAATGATGGAAATTGCCGAAAATAGCGCTCAAAAGGAGAAAAATTGCGCCCAATCGTCGGAAATTGTGGATTTGGACCGAATGACGCTGGAAAATGCAACTGAAATCGTCGAAAATCCGGCAAATTCCGGCCAAATTGAGGGAAATAGCGTCCCTCAAGCGACGAACCTTGAACAGGCGCAATTTCGTCCCGAAATGGGGCAATTTCCGCCCCAATTCGCGCCCCAATTTTGGCCCCAAAGTCACTATTTTGTGCCTCCTTTCCCGGTGTACTATCCGCAAAATTACTACCAAGAAGGCGTGAGATTCTATCAGCAAAACGGCGTCACTTATCAAGATTTTGGGAATTTCTACACGCCTCAACAGCAGTGGCAATAAGTTGTGTGTGATACAATGTGGATTTTGCGCCGAATCGACGCGAAATAAAGTGTATTTTTTGGATTTGTCTGCATATTTCGTGCGCATTTGGCGCTTTCTATCGCTTGGAATCCCTCACTATACATGCGTTGCAGTAAACTACACTATAATTCTTTCTTTGATACAATTCTTTGAGCTCTTGAGAACCACCATCCAAGCAATAGTGCCAATCGCAGCGTTTTGCGCGGCGAATTTTATGAATTCCTGGCACGGTGCCAAAACCCAGCGATTCCTAAGGGTCTTTCTGACCGTCGGAGTGGGCTCGGTGGGAGCCGGAGGCTGCGCCAGTTTGAAGGTATTACAAATGTATTTTAAAATTAAATTTAGGTACGTATTTATGAGCGAAAATATAATTGCAAGTATGAGCGTTTTGTATCGAAACGTTTAGTTGGGAGTCTAGACGTCTTTGAGTTACGCTCTGTTGAATGGTGAAAAGATTTGTTATCCGCAACTGATATTCGCGAAACTCCACAGGGTGTCAGAACATAAAATTTGGGTTGTTGTGTATTTAATTAAACATGTTCCGCCAGAGTACCTATTCTAAAATTTAAATACGAATTTGTTGTCTAAATAAGGTCACATTTGGACGCCTATTGGTCAATAGAGCGAAATTACCGAGATTAATAATGTTTGAGATTTGCAAATTTTTAATTAATATTTAAAGAATTTTTAAAAATTAATATTTTTATATTTTTTACACCAATTTCAGAATCCCCTCTCCTCCTCTCAGTTTTACATTGGAATGGCACAGAGCAGCAGTAGCGCCGCCGCCGTCGTGCCCGCCTCCGGCCAGCACTCGGCCTCGGTGTGGCGCGGAATTTGAAATTTCAAATGTTGAATTTGGCGCCAAATTCAAATATTTGTATTTGAGGTGATCTTCCTGCACGGACTGGGCGACAGTGGGCACGGCTGGTCGCCCGTCTTCCAGCAAATGATCAGGCAGCCCCACATCAAGTACATTTGCCCCCACGCGTGAGTTTTTTTTACATTTGAATTGTGTGTTTTGTGGAACGAATAGGTCGGTGTAGGCGGCTAAATTCCCTCCAATCTGTGTGGGAATTCTGGATTGTGCGGTGTAGTGGGCAGATAACTTCGCGCGTTGCGTGCCAAATGTTGAAATCTTGTGCTATTGTATAGTGGGGGGGGGGGGGGGGGGGGGGCTGAGGTGCGTGGTTTTCCCTTTCTGTGCGGTGTGTCTTGTGTTGAGTGTGCTTGATGTGCGACCTCTGCCGTCTGCCCCCCCCCCCCCATACTGTTCATCATCACCTATCACAACAATCACAATTCCAAACTTTCAGGCCCAATATCCCGGTAACCCTGAACATGGGCATGGTCATGCCCGCATGGTTCGACGTGCACGGACTCTCGGCGGGTTCTAAGGAAGACGAGGAGGGAATCAGGGCTTCCGCCAAGAAGGGTGGGGAGGGTTTTGTGTGCGTTTTGTCTGTGGAAGATTTCAACGTGGGGAAATGTATGTTGTGGCAGTTTTTCATGGCAAGTGAACACGGTTTTCTGGCCGATTCACGGCAAGATTTGCTTTTGCGATCGTTGTTTCGAAGCGATAATGCGTGAAAACAGCATTGCTCGCAAAGTGTGCTTTCGCGGTGACTAAAGAAATTTGTTGTCAAAATTCCACCGCAGAGGCGCAGACGAATAGTTTTGCACTTGCAAGCCTTGTCTAAACGAAATTATAGTTCTGTGAGGTTAGGGCCAATTGGGGGGGGGGGGGGGGGGGTTACCGTCTAACTCGGCGTGCGATCATCCCCCCCCCCTTTCCAGTGCACGAGCTGATCGAGGCCGAGGTCAAGGGGGGCACACCCCCCGAGAGGATCGTCCTGGGGGGCTTCTCCATGGGGGGTGCTCTGGCACTGTACGCCGGCTATAGCTATCCCAAAAAGTTGGCTGGAATAGTGGCTTTGAGCGCTTTCTTCGTTGGAAGGAAGGAGTTCCCCGGGGTGACTTTTGGGGGGGGGGGGGGGGGGTGTTTGGATTTCGTCTCCATACCCCCCCCCCCCCAAGTGGTTGTTCAAGGGTTCCTCTGTCCGCACTCCCTGGGTTGCACCCCTTGCTCTGCGGTCTCTCTTCCCTTTCCCTCTGTGTTAATTTCCCTCACGCCCCACCCCCCCCCCCCCCCCCCCCCCCCCGCTTCACTCCCCCATCCCCCATCTCCCCACCTATCCCCCCCCCCTCCCTCCCTCCCTCCCCCCCCCCTCACCCGTCCTCCCTTCCTCCCTCTCCCCTCTCCCCCTTCTCACAAGTCCCCCGTCTTTCCAATCCTCCCCTGAGTCCTCCCTCCCTCTCCCCCCAGGATCACAAGGCCAACCTGGACACGCCCACCTTTCAAGGGCACGGTGATAGCGACCCATTGGTGGCGCCCCAATTCGGCCAGTTGACGGCTGAATTTATCAAGAGCTTCAACCCCAACCACGAGATGAAAACCTACCCCGGATTGGCACACGGGGCGGCTGATGAGGTGGGAGACCCCCCGACACGCTCACATACCCCGTGTAACCATACCTGTAACGCTGGGGGGGGGGGGGGGGGGGGGGGGGGGACCCCCCCCCCCCCCCCTGGCCGGACATCCCCCCCCCCCCCCCCCCCCCCTACCCCCCCTGTCCAGCCTGAAAGACCCCCCCCTCCCAAAAATTGCGAAAATTTTCGCCTGCGGCGCTTAAATATGGCCAAATTTTCGCCTGCGGCGCTATATTTAGGCTGTTTTCCATCAAAATTAAGCATTTTTTGGCACTTTTTACCCTAGTTTTGCAAAATTTCTTTACTTTTTTGCCAAATTTTTAGGTCATTTTGACCCCCCCCCCTCCTCGGTTTTGGGAACCCCCCCCCCCCCCCCCCACCCCCCCCCCCCCCAAAATCCGGATTACCCCCCCCCCCCCCCCCCCTCCCCGAGAGGGGGCGCGTTACAGGTATGCGTGTAACGACGTATGTATGCACGGGCTTACTACAAAGTGTTCCGAGCAAATAGTGAGAACGCACACGAACGCGCAGCACTCCATGTGAGTCCAGATACATCACCGCAGCATCAGACACGCTGACCCTTTGTCGAGTTGCGCTAATGGAATTGCCATCCCCTTTGCCTAGCCCTTTACGGCGCATCGTCTTCCATGATTTCAAAATGTCCGTAGGTTTCTTCTAGGAGGGGAGACTTCGGACAGAAACGTGATTTTTACACAGAATTTATTCTGTGTGACAAGATTTGGATGCGGACAAAATTGGAGAGTGTCAGAGGGAGGAAATGCTAGAATAAAACGATTTCTGACAAGATTGTGTTTGTGCCAGGATTTTGTGACTGCAGGAGTGGTGTTGTGGGTGCCAGAAGGTTTCTGACATGATTTGTATGTGACAGGAAAATTGCGTTGTGTATTTGTGACATGATTTCTTGTTGTGAGGGGAAAGCAATGTGCATGTGAGAGGATTGTTGAAGATGCGTGTGGGGGAGTGTGTAGGAGGATGTCGGAGATGATTTCATGCTGCAGGGAAGCTTGGAATTGTTTTCGGACAAGATTTTGGTTATGGCTTGAAGGGAGTAAGGGGAGTGGCTCGATTTGGGTTGGATGTGGGTTTTCGGACACGATTTTGGTTACTGCTTGAACGGAGTGTGGGGAGTGGCTCGATTTGGTTTGGATGTGGGTTTTCGGACACGATTTTGGTTA
>JASAMZ010004942.1:0-46009 GCA_030248115.1 Linhomoeus sp. GSCO2_2 | reverse complement strand
GGAGCTGGCAGCGTGTTGCTGCTCTGGTCACCCCGCCAGATGCTGCTGCCATAGACAGCCTCCTCACCAAGCTCTACAATCGGGTGTACCACCGCGAGCAGGCAACCAAGGGTGGCAAGCTTTCCCATTTGGAAGCAGAAGCAGCGAATCAGGCGCGTGGCAGGCTGTGGCCAAACACGGCCTTCCGAGACTCAGTCGTCATCAACCACACTGCCATTCCCTTCTCAGAGGAGGAGAAGGATATACTGGCACTGGGACCCAAATTTGCTATTGCGCCAAAGAAGATGCCCATCACAGACATCGTGGCTGGCATCCACCACAGTTTGAAACGTCTGCCCAATGGTGGAGAGGCAGTGGCAGCGTCGGTGGCTCGACTCATCCACTCCAAGCCTGGCCGGCCGGAGCCTAATCTCTCGACAGCTCATCTGAGGGCCATTGGCAGCGTCAGGCGCAAGCTGCAGCAGCAGTCAGCCATCCTTCTACCAGCTGACAAGGGGGCTAAGACGGTGGTGCTAGACAGGGCAGAATATGCGGCCAAAATGATGGACCAGCTCAACGACGAGACGCTCTACAAGAAGCTGGCACGGAATGCCAATCCTGTCAGCCGCGCCCACAGGCGCATGAGCACAGCGCTGGACGCTCTCAATTTGGACAACTCCGAACTTCTCAATTCTCAAGAGGCATCAGTGGTCAGCAGGCCATATGGCCTGCCAAAGATCCACAAAGCTGGCAGGCCTCTGCGCATCATCGTGCCAATGGTGGGCACAGTGGCCTACCCTGTCAGCAAGAAGCTGGACAGTCTGTTGCGTCCAGTGGTTGAGTCTCTGGAGCACAGGGTCAAGTCAGCGGACCACCTGCTGGAGCAGCTGCCCAAGTTGTCAGACGCCCACACGCGTTTCCTGGGCTCGTTGGATGTGGTGGCCCTCTTTCCCAACGTCGACGTGCCCTTCCTGCTGCACCATCTCCCTGAGCTGCTGAAGGAGCGGCGTCACTTGTGGCAGAGGGCTGAACACCCATTGGGACACCTTTCCCCAGAGGATGTGACTCATCTGGCGGCTGGCGTCTGCGACTCAACCTATTTTGTCTACAACAAGGCCACGTACAAGCAGCTGAGAGGGGTTCCAATGGGTTCCCCAGTGAGCGTTGCCCTAGCGGAAATCTTCATGCATCTGGTGGAGACGGCCGCGCTTGAGAGCTGCCCCTCAGCTGCCAAGCCAGCCTACTATGGGAGGTACATAGACGACTGCCTCGTCGCTTGCGAGTCACAGGCGGCGTTCCAGCTGTTCGTCGACCACATGAACAGCTCTTCCCCAGTGGCGTCGCTGCGATTCACAATGGAAGAGGAGTCGAATGGTTCCCTGCCATTTCTGGACTTGCTGATCAGCAGAGGCCCGTCTAACCTGCAGACGGCCGTCTACCGAAAGGCTACCCACAGTAATAGGTACTGCCATCCAGCCTCAGCAGTCCCACAGTCAGTCATGGCTGGCACAGTGCGCGCCCTGCGGCTGCGAGCGCAGAAGTACTCCTCTTCTGCGCCAGCCCTGTCCAGCGAGCTGCGCCTGCTCCGTTCAGCTCTGGAGAACAACAGCTACAGCAAGAAGGCCCTTCAGCGCCACCTCTGCCAACCCACGCATGGGCCAACCAATCAGCGCTGCCCATCCCTGGCCACAGCAGTTCTGCCATTTGTGGGTCAGCTCTCCCACAAGATAGCTCGCCTCCTGCGCCAGAATGACATCAGGGTGTTCTTCAAGTCGCCCTCCACCCTCGGCAACAGCCTCTATAAGAAGATGGACTGGGACAAGCCGGACACTCTCCAGCAAAGGAATGTAGTCTATCTCGCCCCTTGCAGCGACTGCGCGATAGTCTACGTCGGCGAAACTAAGCGCACAATTAGGACGCGTGGCGGAGAGCACAACAGCGCTATCCAAGCGAACAGAAGGGGCGAGAAGCAGACCGCCCTCGTCAATCACTGTGTGGACAGCAGCCACTCTTTCTCCGTTGCGAATATGACTGTGCTGGATAGGGAGCGTATCGATTCGCGTCGTAGGGTAAAAGAATCCATGCACATCTCTGCGCAGCCGCGTGCATGCAACACTATGCAGTATTCTGTCAGCGTAAGCCGCCCTCTGCTCTCTTTGTGCAAGTATTTGTAAGTTTTTGTAGACAACCTGTGTGTAAGTAAGTTTCGGTGACGATATTTGTTGCGCGATTGATTGCTTGTTATGCCAATTGTTGTGCGACTTGGTGTTGTTGTTTGGGGTAGTGCCAGGCCTGAAGAAGCCCACCGGAAGGGTGGGCGAAACGTCGCCGAATAAATGTCTATTATCAGTGCTGGCAGCCATGAAGCTTCCCAAATCTGTTCTCCTCGGCACTGCAGCTTCAAAGATCGTTGTGAATATCTGAACCTTCAATATCTGAAACGTGAAACTCCCGTGGATGCCATAACTGAAACCGGAACTGAAATTGAAACTCATCGTAGTAGTAAGCGGCTATTGTCGCATGGATGCAGGTACACAAAGCTTCGCGCTTCCCTTCCGCGAAGCTGCGCAAAAGAGCTGGCTTGGCAGGCAAGTCGTGTAGGCGCTCCTCCTCTTCCTTCGAAGGGGGGAAGGAGCGGCCGACAACATTGCCATTGCAAGCCGGGCGGCAGCAGCAGTGCATGCGGGTTAACCTCCCTGTAGTAGTCTAGCCCGGAGAGGCTAGTAGGGAAGGGGTTAGCCACAGCGGGGGCGGCGCTGAGCCGAGAGTAAACAGAGCTGGAGGGGGCGCGCGCGCACGAAGGGGCCTCCGTGAAACAGAGTCGGCGCGGGTTTTGAGAAGCATGTGCTAGTGTCATGTGTGCGCACTGTAGTTGTGTTGTATTGCCATGTCTTGTCTTGTTGGACTACAGTAATCTGGCCGGGGGCGTCATAAGCATTTGAGATTTTGCTAAAGGGGCTTGCTCAACCTCGACTCTCTTGGGGCAGAGTAATATCCCCCTGTTTGCATTGGCAGCCCATATGGCAAGGGATATATGTAGGTCAGGGAGAGTCTATCTGAGTACCTTGCGAATTCATTGGACACGTTTGTCAAAAGTCAGATGATGAAAGACTTGCTGAGCAGTACAGGACCAGAAGGAGGAGGATGAGGAGGCTGGGTAGGACATCTGTTTTTGCTAAGAGAAATCTTAATTTTTTAAAAATTTATTTAATCCGAGAAGATCTGGTTACAATCCACAAAAGGGTCATGGACAAGTAAAAAAGAAGAAAAAAACAAAAGAGAGGGACCTGCTGTGGTGGAGGAGAGAACTTTTTTCACACTCCTTTCAAAGGGAATTTTTTTTCGGTTCCTGGCCGGATTCGAACCCATAGGTCTGGTTGACCTACAGGTCTGTGCCCTCTTTTAACTGAGCGCTCTAACCAACATGGCCATTTGCTCAGGTGTGTTATGCTCCTAAACTACTTGTCTTATAGCCATGTGCGTGTGTTGATGTATTATTTGCTTACTATGTAGTACTTGACTAGGCTCTCTCAACTCGGTTAGTCATGTCCACTGGCCATGTTTTATGATAATCTAACCTTGTTGTTGTTGAGTTGCTGATGATGATGTATTGACTTCAGAGTTCTTCAACCAATTCCTGCAAAGAGAAGGCGTATATGCACCAAGGGGGTCTAGCGAGCGGAGCCAGCTCAAAGGATTGCATGTGGTCTGGCGTGTCCTCAAGGGAGAGACGTTCGGCACCACTTGCAATGATGAAGAAATGGAGGCTCGACATGTGCCATGTGATCTGCCCCCACAAGGTTCCACTTGAGTAGACTCTATGGCCTAGCAGTAGCGGCAGCAGTACAGTGTATTCTAGGGGGCCAGAGAGTGTCTCATAGGCCTATATGTGCTAGCGCATGGACACATGACACATCATCATACTTGCTTTCACAACAATGAGCTTGGCATTGTTGTTGGCACTCCTCCCCTCCAAAAGGGAGGAGTGCTATAGTGATGGTGCGGATTCTGCGTAAATTCAAACGCTCATAAGTCGGGCTAGAGTTGGCCGATCGGGGCGAATTTTTTTTTATTCGATAGGTCTCTGGATGGAAAAACCTGCATCGATTGTCTCGACTTCCTTCCGGGACCCGATTTTTGGCAAGTTGCCAAAAACCCGGTTTTTCGGCCTCCGTCGAACTTTGGACGCTTAGAATAGTGTTCTGGTAGATCGGAGCGAGACGAGCTTTGGGCCGAATATGTAAAAGACATTGGGCTATCCGATGGTGGGGGCGCCGCCGGGCTGGGTCCGGTCCTGCCCGGGCCGGGTAGCAAAAACCGGGTTTTTCGACCCAAAAGTAGGGGTTCACGGTCAGGTCGTAGTTTTCTTGTTTTTAAGGCTGACAGAACGTTAATTGCCCCAATTGAAGAACTTGGATAGCTCTATCCAGAATCGTTTTATATGATGCGCTCAGAAGTGGGACCGGCCGGGGAATTCACTCCAAAGTTGGGCCCTGGGTTTCCGGGTAAAACTTCGGGTCGGTGTAACTATTGATAGGATGCCCTTGTCGAGATGGGGCAAAGACCAATCGATAGAGCTCGGCGAGCTCTACAACATTGTAGTAGGTCGTTTCTCTCTAAATTACCAAATTTTAGATGAAAAGTTGAAAAAACCGATTTTTGGTCAAAATTTCAAAATTCCGCGTTTCCCATTTCTTGGTGTGTCAATCGATTACGCTGATGTTTGGCGAGTTTTTGGTGCTTAGGAATGTCTTTCCGGGAAACGAGAAAAGGTCCCAGCCGGAAACAGTTTTTTCGAGAAATTAAAATTTTTCGATAAATTTTCGGTATTTTGGTGCAAAGTGGGCCCCGGTGATACATTTTGGTGTCAATTCAACTTTCACGTGATAGAGCATCGAAGGATGCATAGTTTTTGTTAGAAACACTTTTTTCGTCCGACGCATATTTTGGCGGGAAATTTGAATTCAAAATTTTGGCTGCCGGATTTGTCCGGGGCACCTACCATGTATAAGTAGTCGATTCCGGCTTTTCGGGGATGCTGATCACGAATTTGACGTTGTCTTTTCGTTTTGAGATGTGTGGGACCTTTTTTGAAGATTTTGCTTGCCACCATACGTGCCCTCAAGTGGAAAACCTGGTTGTGTCAATCAGCGGAAGCTAGGTGTGTTGTATGTCAAATGTGGGGTATTGGAAGGTCACAATTCCGAATTGCTATTAATTTTGCGATCAGAATGGCAACCAAGCTAATAAGCTTCACTGACATGTCTCGTTGATTCTTCTCGTTGAACTCTAAATTCTTCTGAAAGAGGGGAGGAGTGCCCCGAGGGGCTCTGCCCCCGTCTACTAATCTTGTTACTGGTTTTTCTGTAACCCTCACCGCAAGCCACTTGCCATCTATTGATTGCATCATCCAATGGCCTCTAGTTCCCTGTCATTAGGTGTTTGCACATGCACATGCACACGTACACACGGACGCACGCACACACTCACACGCCTTATCAGTTGGCTTTCACCCGTGGTGACTATACACACAGAGAAGCAGCAGAGACTAGCCGTGCGCCACAAAAGATTAGGAAAGACTAGCCAGGATTTCCGATCATTACTCCATGACTAGTGGCACCTTGTCATCTAAAGAGCAAGACTCAGCAAGGATGGGACAGAAAGACTGAGGTTATGCTACATAGATGCATTTGTAGGCGAATTTTGTGAGTGGATTATGGTACCAGAATCTCACAACTATGAAACTTCACACTTCCGAAATTTTCTTTTGCCCATAACAACTTCAGCGCAGGACCTCCTTGGAAAGTGAGGTTTCTTCTTCCAGATAGGTGTTGTCGAGAACTATAACATATCCAAAAATTGTCAAATTCGACTTTTCTCAAAAGATGTTAGTGAGAACGGTTTTCCCAATGCGCCACAGAATTTGAATTTTTGAAGTTTATCACAATTTTTTCACAAGGCGAAAATGGATGTCAGTCCACCCACGCCTGCTACCCATCTGGAACCAGCAATAGAAAAACAACATCCAAATCGAAGCAGGCACGTGAGAGAAATCCTAGGTATGAACTTTGTATTTTCGGTGTTTTCATGTAGCAGTCTGCCTTCAAGGGTCACTATGCCTAAAACTGGAGTATACACTGATGTCAAAATGGTGTCCCAGCTTCTACACAAAGCTTGTTCTATGTCATTAGGAGTTTGAAGGTTGATTAGAGGTGGTGACAGGCAGTGTGTGTGTCATCACTTTCATCAACCAGCTTCTTTCTCATCTTTACATCACAATATTGCCATCCGACCAACCTCTCCTTGCTCCTGTGCCAACGGTACCCATATGTGTGTGTGTGTGTGTGTACTCTGCATGCACACACACCATGCAAGCACACACGTGTGCACATACACTATGCACGCACGCGCACACGTACACACGGGCGCACGCACGCACTCGCTTGCCCTATCGGTTGGCCTGTGCCAGTGGTGACTATACACAAAGAAGCAGCAGAGACTAGCGGCTCACCACAAGAGATTAAGAATGACTAGCCGTAATTTCCGATCAGTATGCCATGACTAGTGGCTCCTTGTTATCTAAAGAGCAAGACTCTACAAAGATGGGACAGAAAGACTGAGGTTATACTACATAGATCAGACATAGATAGCGGAGACGGAAACCACTGCAATTGAATGAATGGGGGAACTGGCACCCTTCCAAGCTTGGGGTTGCAAGTCCAACATAAAACAGCTTAGTGAATTTATTTGATTCAGTCAATCACCCTGGACTGGAAGACAACTGATTAGATATAAATAAACCAAAAGCGAAGATTAGTTGCAACTGCACTTAAGAAAATGTGGTGGCAGATGCCTCAAAAAATTGCTCACGGCAGCTTTTTTCTCTGATATGCCAACAAATCTCGCATTGGTCATATTTGCTGGCATTGGCATGTGTTCACAGTTCGCTGGATAGAAGATAGGCACAGGCTGCTACGACAAATTTTGCTAGTGGATTACATAGCAGAACCTCACAACTTTGAAATGACACACTTCCGAAATTTTCTTTTTCTAATAACATACTCAGCACAGAACCACCTCGGAGGAAGGTGAGGTTTCTTCTTCCAGATATGTATTGCCGAGGACTATAACATATTCGAAAATCACCATATTCGACTGTTCTCAAAAGACATAAGTGAGAATGGTTTTATTCAATGTACTACAGAGTTCGAGTTTTTATGTTTCTCACATTTTTTTCAAAAGGCAAAAATTAGCATCCAAATCGAAGCAGACACATGATATGTCAACAAATGTTGCGTTGGTCATATTCGTTTGGCACAAGCAAAGGTTCAATGGAGGATCCACATCAGGTGCCTCTGGAATTCTAGCACACAGTCTGTCATTTGAAAAATATATAGGTACCTACATTTTTCTTCTGTGGAGGTGGTGAAAGTGTGGCACTCCTTATAGTGGTGGTGGCTGGCAGAGTGGCTTCCTGCTGACGTCCACAACCCTTCTGAGGATGAAACAACACATGCCAGCAAACAGAGTGATCCAAGGCAGAATAGAATGATTCATAGCAAACCCATTGTTGATGAAATTAAAACACTCATCTCTTCCCTCTCCATTTAATAGCATGTGGTGTTATTGCTGCCATGGTCATGAAAACTACCATGTTCACATCTCGTCTAGAAAAGTGTTTTTTTGAAAAATTTGAGGAACCACTGTAGTCAATCTTGGTAGCAGTTTTTTTGTAAATTTTGGTCATATAATAATGTTTTGGCAATTTACCTATTCTCAATTCCAGGAGATTTCGGGTGCCGATTGCTAAATCTGCATCTCTTTTGTTTCAGTTATCGTCTATGTCGTTTCTGCATAGTGTGACGAAATTGTATGAATCTGTACACGCAGTGCAATGGTTTTGGATATTTGCTGGAATTTAGTGGTGTTGTATGACGATTGGAAGATATGTCTGATGGGGTGTAGATAACTAATTTGGCATTACTTGTGCTTTCGAAGAGTCAAGAAGCCACAACAGCAGAAGAGTCACTGGGCAAAGGAGTTCATATGTATTTGTGGAGAATGCTGCATCCACTGGACGACTTGTCTGGCATGACTAGCAGTGCTTTCGAGGGATGGGCACTCTGATGAGCTTATACTACATTAATTCCATGCAAGGTAGGTATCTAAAAGGCCCCAATTTCCTCTTTTGCCTAGAGGGGCGAGTCATAATATGCACAAGGACCATGTGCATGTGTGTGGTCACACAGGCCTTTTCAGTTAGCATGAGGGGGCCGGCGTCCAGAGGGACAGGACAAAAGTAGCGGCAGCAAAGACTAGGTATGCGCCGCGCGGGAGTAGGAGAGACTACCCTGGGATTTCCAAGCAGTGCACCATGACTAGCGACTCTTTGAAAACTTGCCTAACTGTTCTGGTGGTGTAGTTGGTAGCACGTCTCTCCAGAACTTTCTGGTTCCTTTGCAGAGGTAGCCTGGGTTCGAATCCCAGCCAGAACGCTAACTTTTGTTAAGCCAAATCGTTTTGAAGCTCTCCAAACTTGTGTTGTTTAGGCCCAAAATTGACGCGTATATTTTGAACATGTGTAAATTAGACAGATGTCCCTTGAGGTACTGTGACTTCTTTGACCTGGTACATCAGTGTGAAAGCATTCTTAGCGCCTCTACAGGAAACTAGTAGGTGAGCCAGATTTGAAAACTTGTTCATTTTCACCCCATGCTACGCTAGGCCTCAGAACCCCAAGGGTTACTCAACGATGCATTGAACAGACCACCTGGGACATGAGACGAGCAAACTATTTGTGAGCAAGGACGCGTGATGTATGCAGAGGACAAGAGTGGTCTGTTACACATACGAACCATGCCGAGCGAGCAGTTGACAGAGTCCTCGCCAGACTGAGGGGGAGGAGGATGAGCAAAGTCATCAAGCATTCCAATTCTTCCATTAGTGCCTGACACATTGTTGCAGTTCAGAGAAACAGATATCTTCTGACAGATGGACTTATCGCAACGCATTAACAGAATGACACCATCCAATGTGCCAAAGCTGTGAGTGCCCTGCATGGGCAAAAACTACATTGACACAAGACGACAAAGAAGCCAAACGCCAGCTCACACAATGCGTGAGAGTAGTACGGTTGCATGTCGCTACTGCGGTGCTAGAATCGACCCCCCGGGGCGATTTCCTATACTAATTGTTGGGGCAGGACAAATTTAGGCCATTTCGCTACTGCGGTACTATTTTTCCTATGCTTCAGCGTTACACACGTGCTAAAGGCGAAGTACCGGAGGACAAATTTTGCCTTCCCCTTTTCCAAAGTATGTAAAACCGCTGGCGCGATACTATTTTTCCTATGCTTCAGCATTACACACGTGCTGAAGCCAAAGTACCAGAGGACAAATTTTGCTCCCTTGGGACAGGACAAATTTTGGTCATTTCGCTGCTGCGGTACTATTTTTCCTATGCTTCAGCATTACACACGTGATGAAGCGAATAACCGGAGGGCAAATTTTGCCCCCATTTCCAAAATATGCCAAATTAAATTGATTAATTTAAATTTAATTTAATTTAATTCAATTCACTTTGATTTAATTCAATTTAATTCAATATTTAATTAAATTAAATATAATTTTATTCTATTTTATTAAATTAATTCAATTTAATTTAGGTTGACTACCAAAGGAATTCAAAACATTTATTTAACTTAAATTTATTTAATTACCAAAGGAATTTGAAATATTTCTGTAATTTCCCATAATCAATTTTAAATTGATTAAATTCTATTTTAAAATAGAAATATCAATTTAAAATACCATGGATTCCATTCAAAATTAAAAAAAATCAATTAATAAATGCATATAAGATTATTAACAATGGATCTAAAATCTATTAAAAATTGTTTTCTCTCAAAATGGGCGACGAATGCGCCGCCCACGCATTCGCGCGCGCCCTATAATACATAGCGGTCGATCTCAGAAATCCGTAAAAGGAGTGTTAACTGGTGGGAGAACCCTTCGAGCTACTAATCTGCGCCGCGAGTTTCTATGGAAATCGGTTACCGTAGCCGAGACGCGAGCTAAAAGGGTTAGTCTCGTTCCGATTTATGGAGCGAGAGCGGCTATAACACTGCGAATTTCGTCGCGCCGCCTACAAAACTCGCTCGTTTTCACCTAACGAATGCAGAAAAATCGTCAAATTTTTAACGCCAAATGGTAATTTTTGCTCGTTTTGGAGCTCGGCGGGGCCGAATTTTGTCGATTTCATCACGTACCGTGTCAAAATTCGCCCGATTTTGGGCTTCAAATGGGAAAACGGGGTTTCGATCGCAAATAGATCGCCCAAAACCCCCTATATGTGCGCCGAAAATACGAAGACGTTGTTAATTTTGTACGCAAAAAAACAAAAACATGCTCATTTGGCGCCTGAAATAGGAAAGTTTTGTTAATTTTGTTGCTAAAAATGTAGAAATGCGCCTATTTTCGGTATTGAAACTATAAAGAATTTGCCATTTTTGTAGCGCGCGACACGAAAATTGCAAATCCGTTATGCAAATTCGTCGATTTAGAACAAATTTTCGCCCAGTTTTAAGCTTCGAGCGCTAAAAATCGCTTATTTTTAGACGCAAGTTTAAAAAATCGACAATTTTTTGCCATATTTTACCTCCAAATACATAATCTGCGAGCGCCGCGGCGTCCCGTTCGAGAACCTCGCCCATTTCCGGCTCGATTCGCCTTCGGAAACGACCCTTTCCGCTCGCCGTCGCCTTATTCGAGAGGTTACGGTAGTCTGGCTACCGTAACCTCTCGAATAAGACGGCGGCGAGGTGAGGGGGGAGATCCAATCATCATGTCGAACGAACGGACGCACGTCGAGATCTCGTCTGTTGACGCCCGGCTGCTGCTTAGCAAAACAAGATTTGGTCTTACCGGGAATCAAAGCGGACACGTTCCACGACGGTAATCCAGTTTGGCCCCGTCAGCTCAAATATTCCCAGCATCATTCGCTTGGGGCGCAAGGATGCTTCGCAGCTACTTTCGAGTTTTGACTCACCCGTTTCTACACAACGCGATGCGAAACTAGACGAAGGTGAGTCGGGCGTTTAACCTCATCCAAATACCCTAGGTAAACTATGTATTGTTCAGCATAGATGAACAAAACGCATCGTGCGAGTCCAATTAGTCTGCGCTTCAACTAGGGAGAGGAAATGCTAATTATTGCGCAATATTGCGCAACTAGGGAGAGGAAAAGTTAATTATTGCCCATTATTGCGCAATTCACGGTAGTTTTGCTCGCCATAAGTCGAGGAAGTATTCGCCACGAAGGTATGCTTCTTCGGACGAGGTTAAACTCTGTACTTCACACTGCGAAGTGTGCCATTCTTTGGGCTCGCCGCCATAGACGGACAGCTGCCGCCCGCACGCCGCGCAGTGTAAAAGTGAATGCCGCCGAAGTGGGAAGCTGCGAACACGTGTCGCTCGCGAGGCCGCGATGTAGCTCGGTGCAATGCGAGGGGGGCAAACAAATAATGTTTTCGTCGAACGTCGCAACAGAGCGCGCACGAGTACTACAATGCTACCTACACAAGATACAGAGAGACGCGTATTCACAAAGCGACGATCCCACACGCACGCGTACATTACCTACATATGTATCACTGCATAAACCCCGGGGTATACGACAATCCTACCATTCCAGTGCCTTCTATGTACATTTCTTCGCGGAACAGGCCTAGTATTCGCACGTTATAGTCTTCCGTCGTCTGTTTCTGGAACTGCATCATAAGTTGCATGGTGCCAGACCTCTTCTCGAAGTCATCGTCATCTTCCGCTTCGTCGGTGATCGGTCCTTTGGCGGAGCTAGCGCCGGCGATAGCGTTTGAACCGCCGAGGTTAATAGCGTACCAGGTCGCTCCGCTCCCCCATTCCAACAGGGAGATGGGTACGAAGAAGTTCTCTCTTCCGCCGACCAGTTCGTTGCAAAGCGTCAGTAGGCGTAGGTACCAATGACGAACGTTAATCGGCGGCATTTGGCCGGGTATAACGTCGTGTCGAGCGACGGAAAGCTCTTCGGGAGGAATCATAGTTCCGTCGACGCTCAACGACAGTTTGCTGACGCTGCCATGAGGAATTTCAAAAGAATTCTTCATCTGATCCAATTCGGCACCAGCCTTTGTTAAGAACACGACTATGTAGTTGGGAATCTTTCCCTGCGAAACCTGCGCCATAAAATTAGATGATCCGGATTTGATAAAATGCGGACCGTTAACTCCGAACCTGTTGAACTGGTATTTCAGTATTTTGCCCTGCTTTAGCCCATTAGTGACCAAGGACGTAAAACGCTCGCTTAGCGTGAGGTATTCCACCGTTAGTTTTGCTTCTAAAATTTTCATTTGATAGTCCATCGTTTTCATTTTGATATCCTTGTGCAGGCGAGTCTTGTCATTGGCGTGGTTTAGGCTCACTACGACGTCGGCGAAAGGCGGCAAGCAGCGTAAGGATGGGTGCTTACTTCCCACCGCGATCTCTAAAGGAAGAAGCACCACGGATTCCATTATATCATTGTCTTGGGTCTTCGATCGCCTCTCGAGCCACCCCGAGTTGTCCAGCGTTGCATTGTAGCTTTCTTCTTGATCGGGATAGTACATCGCGGTCCATTTTAGCATATTGTCCTTAGACTCCTTGTCGTAACCCAGTTTGTTTCTCAGATACGAAATGTAATGTTGGAAGCCCGCCTTGGTTTGTATCATCATTCCGTTGATCGACAGAGTCAGATTGTCGAAGGCGCAAATGGGCGCCAAATTACAGGGAGCCACCAAATCCTCATCCTTAAGCTTCGTTCCGTTGGAGCGTCGCAGAGTCCAGATCAGCTTTAGGTACATAAATGTGGATAGCCAACTGGAATGTCTAGTGCCCACTTGAAATTTTATCTCCCCGCTGTTTTCGTTCATGTAGAGAGGCTCGATTTGGGCTTGGGTGACCATAAGAACGTCGGCTGGAGTCAACTCTAGAGGACCCATCAAGGCCGAGTCCTCTCTCTTCCTCTTCGGAGGCATGCTCACCCTTTCTTATGTGGAGCTGCCTTCCCCTTCCGTTTGGGTTTCTGTTGTTGCTTGTTCAGCAACTGTTGCTGCTGAAGCTGCTGAAGTCTAAACGCCGAAGCTCGAGCCGAGGTTAACTTTGCGTTGTAATCCTTCTTCTTCTGAGCGACAGATTTTTGCCTCTTAATCACACTGACCCCCCTTTTACGAGTTTTCTTTTTGGGCATAACTAACAACACCGCAGCACTACAAACCACAAATAACTCATCTCAACACCAAACAAACAGTGAAGACCCCCGACGATCGTCCTATATATATATGCATTGTTTGCCTGATTTTCAGGGAAACATTGCGTCTCGCAACGAATATATTATCTGCCTTTTTAAAAAACCACCATGTCCTTTGTTTGCCTGATTTTCAGGGAAACATTGGGTCTCACAACGAATATGTCACATGATATCTCCATTTTCGAAGAAGCCTACATATGTCCATTGGTTGCCTGATTTTCAGGGAAACATTGGGTCTCGCAACGAATGTCTCGTGTTATTATCCATTTTTGAAGCAAACCTACCTACATATGCCCATAGTTTGCCTGATTTTCACGGAAACAATGTGTCTCACAACGATATCAATAAGTCATGCGATGTGATCTTTATTTTTGAGAAAGCCAACTGTTTTGCCTGATTATCAGGGAAGCATTCGGTCACGTAATTTTCCAAAAATGCAACTGGAAAACAAACGAAAGCCTTTCGTCGGCAAATCTGACCTGTTCACCAGTATCGCTGTGTCTCAGAGACAGTCTCATAACTGGTATGTGGTTTTTAATAGGAAAGTGTCTGAAAGGATGAGCGAAGGCCTTTTCGATGGTTTCTGTCTTCGGAGAAACTCGTTTTAGAATGCCGAAAGACCCGAATACCCTATCTCTGACGACAAAGTTGCTTTGTAGAAAGTCGGCTTCTAAGAAGTAGTTTGACTGCTCCAACTGAGGTCTTCCGACCGACTTCTCGTCTGGTTGGATAACAAAAGGTGTTCTATCGCCTCTTTTCGCGAGACCCAACTTCCACGCTATTTCCCAAGATAAGAACAGGCGCCAGGGCGCTTTCGCTTTGACTTCAATTCTTCCATCGGCTTTGTGCTTGATATCCAAAACTTCATTTCTCTCTCCGCCGCACAGCTTCATAATGTGGCTAGTGTAAGCCTTCACGTTGCGTTTCGAACAAGAGGGTAACGCGACCCGTTTGACTTCCGCATTCTCCTCCGTATCGTGGGCTTCTATTACTCCTCCGGGAAAGGTAAACAAGGCGTTCTCCGTGAACACGTAGTAATAGGTCAAGGCGCAGCACCACGAGCCGTCGGCGCGCAAATTGAGAGGAAATGGCAAAATGTATCTAAACGAACAAACTCTTTCCTCCTCCAACTCTCCCAAAGCGGCACTTTCATCGAACAACGCGTTGGCGCTGTCAACCGCAACAGAAACAATCTTCACACTTTCATCCATAGCCAACTCCAAGCAAAACTCAAAATCAAAATGGCTGCGAATTCGTCGCGAGCCTCTTATAAGCTATTACTCTGGGCGAATGACTCACCACATCACCACCCCCTTCACCTCGCCGCCGTCTTATTCGAGAGGTTACGGTAGCCAGACTACCGTAACCTCTCGAATAAGGCGACGGCGAGCGGAAAGGGCCGTTTCCGAAGGCGAATCGAGCCGGAAATGGGCGAGGTTCTCGAACGGGACGCCGCGGCGCTCGCAGATTATGTATTCGGAGGTAAAATATGGCAAAAAATTGTCGATTTTTTAAACTTGCATCTAATAATAAGCGATTTTTAGCGCTCGAAGCTTAAAACTGGGCGAAAATTTGTTCTAAATCAACGAATATGCATAACGGATTTGCAATTTTCGTGTCGCGCGCTACAAAAATGGCAAATTCTTTATAGTTTCAATACCGAAAATAGGCGCATTTCTACATTTTTTCGCCGCGCCTCAGCGCGGCGAGGTGTATATATACGGATGACAATGTCTGTCTGTCTGTGTGTGTGTGTGTGTGTGTGTCCGTCCGTGGCACCGAAGTAAGATATGTGGCATATGTGGTCAAGTAGAGTCGAGGTCGCTGAGTACGGATCCGATGTCCGTTTGTGTTGCTAATTTCGCATTTTCGAGATATTCGCAATTAAAATTCCAAAATGTCGAAAATCGACTTTTTCGCCTGATGAGCTAGAATTGAAATTTCTTCAGAAATGGAAAGGGCGTAGACAGAGGATAATTTGTAACACAAAAGAAATTTTTTGTAAATGTGGAATTTAATAGAAATACGCGATTATTTGTCAAAATTACACAAATTGACAAAATAGAACGTCATCTATTGACGAATTTGAATGCAGAAATAGTAAGGCCGTATGTCAATAAGAATTTGTGACATAGTTTACCAGTTTTCGTAAATTGCCATTTCGAGATGTTTAGAATTAAAATGAAAAAATGTCAAAATCGACATTTTCGTTTGATGGGCTAGCGGCGAAATTTCTTCGGAAATGGAAAGGGCATAGACAGCGGATAATTTGTAACACAACAGAAATTTTTTGCAAATGTGAAATTTAGTAGAAATACATGATTATTTGTCAAAAATTCTCCAAATTAACAAAAATATAACGTCATTTATTGACGAATGTGAATGCAGAAATGGTAAGGTCGTAAGTCAATAAGAATTTGAGACGTAGCTTTACAGTTTTAATAAATTGCAATTTCGAGATATTTAGAATTAAATTAACAAAGATGTCAAAATCGACATTTTCGTCTAATGGGCTAGCAGCGAAATTTCTCCAGAAATGGCAAGCGCAGAGACTGCGGATAATTAGTGGCATACAAGAAATTTTTGCGAGTGCTAAATTTGACAGAAATGATCAAATCTTGACAGAAATGTCACGATGTTGTAAATCGCCAAAGCTTTGGTTTTCCATGAATGCTAACGTAGAAGTCGTACGCCAAGGGGAATTCCTGATGAAGAACGACCGGACCACACTGTTGGCAAGTTTTTTGTTGGATGTGACAGTTTCACACGGTAGGAAACATCAGATAAACGGCGTCGTATCATGCCGATAACATATAGCGAACGCGGCGATATCACTGAGCTTTAGATCAGCTGTACAGACAACCGTATCGTGGGGATAGCTGCACTTGCTATTAAGGTACACGTTCTCAAGACACTTTCTCCAGATGCGGCTAACGATGCGCACAAAGTTCACTATACTGCTCACCAAGATTTGACAGACACAAAGTATAGGTTGAACTTTTTACACACACAGCTTGTTAGCAACAAAATTAACAAAACTTTCCTATTTCAGGCGCCAAATGAGCATGTTTTTGGTTTTTTGCGTACAAAATTAACAACGTCTTCGTATTTTCGGCGCACATATAGGGGGTTTTGGGCGATCTATTTGCGATCGAAACCCTGTTTTCCCATTTGAAGCCCAAAATCGGGCGAATTTTGACACGGTACGTGATGAAATCGACAAAATTCGGCTCCGCCGAGCTCCAAAACGAGCAAAAATTACCATTTGGCGTTAAAAATTTGACGATTTTTCTGCATTCGTTAGGTGAAAACGAGCGAGTTTTGTAGGCGGCGCGACGAAATTCGCAGTGTTATAGCCGCTCTCGCTCCATAAATCGGAACGAGACTAACCCTTTTAGCTCGCGTCTTGGTTACGGTAACCGATTTCCATAGAAACTCGCGGCGCAGATTAGTAGCTCGAAGGGTTCTCCCACCAGTTAACACTCCTTTTACGGATTTCTGAGATCGACCGCTATGTATTATAGGGTGCGCGCGAATGCGTGGGCGGCGCATTCGTCGCCCATTTTGAGAGAAAACAATTTTTAATAGATTTTAGATCCATTGTTAATAATCTTATATGCATTTATTAATTGATTTTTTTAATTTTGAATGGAATCCATGGTATTTTAAATTGATATTTCTATTTTAAAATAGAATTTAATCAACTTAAAATTGATTATGGGAAATTACAGAAATATTTCAAATTCCTTTGGTAATTAAATAAATTTAAGTTAAATAAATGTTTTGAATTCCTTTGGTAGTTAACCTAAATTAAATTGAATTAATTTAATAAAATAGAATAAAATTATATTTAATTTAATTAAATATTGAATTAAATTGAATTAAATCAAAGTGAATTGAATTAAATTAAATTAAATTAAAATTAATCAATTTAATTTGACATATTTTGGAAATGGGGGCAAAATTTGCCCTCCGGTTATTCGCTTCAGCACGTGTTTAATGCTGAATCATAGGAAAAAATAGTAGCGCAGCAGCGAAATTACCAAAATTTGTCCTGCTCCAAGGGAGCAAAATTTGTCCTCTGGTACTTTGGCTTCAGCACGTGTGTAATGCTGAAGCATAGGAAAAATAGTATCGCGCCAGCGGTTTTACATACTTTGGAAAAGGGGGAGGCAAAATTTGTCCTCCGGTACTTCGCCTTTAGCACGTGTGTAACGCTGAAGCATAGGAAAAATAGTACCGCAGTAGCGAAATGACCTAAATTTGTCCTGCCCCAACAATTAGTATAGGAAATCGCCCCAGGGGGTCGATTCTAGCACCGCAGTAGCGACATGCAACCGTACTACTGTGAGTGCCCCCTACTCTACTTTGCCACACTGGTCTGGGTCACTTTCTTGAGAGAGGGTCAAACCGCTTCATCCAGCTTGACACATATTTCCTCTAGCGTAAGATCAAGACCATTGCCGGCATTCAGGAGAGCCCTCATGCCTTTGGCCTTCTTCTTCAATTTCTGGCCTGGCCTCGCCAGCTCCCATGCCTGCCCAATCAGCTTCAGCTGCGGGTAAACTCTGACAGCCTCCTGGCGAGAGAAGGGCACCCCCTTCTGGTCTATCTTACCAGCCTGGTGGTCCTCGACCAAAAGCAGCTAAAAATATGCGCAATATTTTATTAAACCGCACAGCTCTCAAACTGTCCAGGACTGTTGTGTGCGTACCAACTCTACCTTGCAGCCACACAAAGTCATTCCCTGGGTCCCCTTGTAGTAGCTGAACCACAAGAACAACTCGGTACCCTTGTCCTCAACTTGCTTGGGTATGGGCAAAACGATCGTTTTCTTTTTCGACAGCGGAAGCTGCTTCACTCCCCAGCCTGGCAGCTGCCAATCCAACTCGTTTGTAACGAGTGCCTCGAGTTTGCCGGGCGTCTTCGGCAGCCACTTCTCCTCTTGATGCAGAATGGCGAGAACCACACTGCTGACTGTGGTCATTTCACCATGGCTGAGCACGAGACCCCACTCGCTGCCCTTTTGCAACTGTATTGTGTCCTCTGTGATGTGGGCCTGGTAGCCCATTGGCAGTTGCAGCGATTCATACTCCATTACCCCCTGCTCTGGCATTGGGAAAGGTACCATGCTATGGATGGTAATCAAGCTTTTGAAAAGGTATGGCTAGAGAAGAAGAATGCTTTAGGCAAAGTGGCGCAATGTGTACTCTTACCCACATGCATTGTATGTGCTACACGAACATGTGCACGTGCATGTGTGTGCATGCGAGGCCACCTTATCAGTTAGCACGCACCAGTGGCTATGCGCTAGAAGAGTGGCACCAGAGACTAGCCCCGCTCCGAGCAAGATTATGAAAGACTACCACATGATCATGGGCTGATGAATCATGACTAGCTACTCTTTACCATTTAAAGTGCAGACTAGTTGGAGTGCGAGCTAGATAGAGACTAGATAACTAGAAAAGAAGGCCCTAGTAGTCACTGAGGAAGGAAAGCTACCTAAGTGTAAAAAGAATTGCGCAACAACAATGAGGCCCTCTTGCCCAGAATGTGGAGAATTTTTTGCCAACAAAAGCAACCTAAATCGTCATATCAAGTCTATGCACCCAGAAACTGATGATGACGATGATGATGAGGATTCCACTGATGGTTCCGGCAATGAGAATAGACCTGAAACTGGAGATGACATGGAAGACGGTGATGATGATGATGATGATATGGAGGAGGAGCAGGATGAAGTGGATATCATAGCAACGATTCTGAGTGAGGCAATCAGTCATTTGGATGGAGTTTCCAGTCCAGAGGATATGCTGACAGAAGAAAACTATCCAAAGGTGCAGGCTGCCTATAAGGATGAGGTTGGCCATATTATGTTGTTGACAGGCCCTACAATTCTTCCTTGAAAGTTCTATCAACATTTTGCATTACTGCAGGTTGAAAGGATAATATCTGAAGCTGAAAATCTGAAGAGCACTGAATTCTATAACTCATTCCAACGAACGCTAGACAAGAAGCTGAAATCAATTGAAGATGAAGACGAGGCAAAGGAAGCTGCCTTTGCTGAGAGAAAGTATCAGCTCTTTGCCTTCATCAAGAAGAACCGGGAGGCCATTCGAGATCTCTTTGCTAGGGACATCAATGACTTGTAAACGAAGAGCTGAATTATTGTGTGTTGATTGCTACATCTATTGTGATTTTTCACCTATGTGCTATCACTAAAACAAAACATCTGAACACAAATAATATCCTCAATGCAGAGACAATAGATAGGTGGCATGAGCAATAGAGCTGTGCATTCCGATCTATACTTGTTGTCCACTCAGAAAGACATTGAGCGGCAATTCAGTCGGGGGGAACGCAGGCATTCAGTCTTGGAATGAGGACACATGTTTTTATGGACAACCCTAGCAGTGGAGACAGATTGTCAATGTCATCACAATTGCAAATCACTCTCTCCTCGTATGCGCCGTGCCAGTTGAATGTCCTTTGGCATGATTGTTACCCTCTTGGCATGGATGGCACAGTGGTTGACATCCTCAAACAGCTCAACAAGGTAGGCCTCACTGGCTTCTTGTAGGGCGAGTATTGCAGATGACTGGAAGCGCACATCGCTTCTCACCCTTGTGGCAATTTCCTTGACCAACCTCTGGAATGGCAGCTTGTGTATCAGCAGCTCAGTTGACTTCTGATAGTGGCGTATTTCACGTAGAGCAACAGTTCCAGGTCTGTAGCGATGGGATTTGTACACTCTTCCTTCTCCTCCTTTTTCTTCTCCATTAGCAGAAGAATGTGCAGTCAATTGTGACAATTTTTTCGCAGAGTGCTGCACAGTGGCAGGTCTTCGCGCAATCTGCAGCTGCTGCTTCTTGGTTCTTGCCATTGATTCTCATGAAGAAACCATTGGTTGGATGGTGTTGTGTGAGCGCGAGACTGCCGCTGGTTTACTGGATGGTCTGTTCTGCTAGTGTATTATACAGTGGAAAGATAAGAAGGAAGCGAAGCCAAACAAGGAGCTTAAACATTCAAGTTTGACCACGTACAATGTGTACATGCACTTGATGGTGCAACACTTGAGGCCAACTCTTATCATTTATTCCCGCATGTGTGTGGGCACTTTCCATACAAGAGTGACACTACTAGCAGTGCAAGAGGTAAAGGGAAGTTGCTGGATGGTAATGAAGGAACATCAGTATGACTATGTGGAGAGTGGAGAAGAAGAAGGCCCTGAGCCAGTCCATCTTACTGGACAAGAAGAGTCTCTTCGTGGCCTTGATCATAGTGAAGAAAGAGCTGGAACTGGAAGTGGAATGAGTACTCAAGTAGAGAGGAGTGCAGGATTCTTTACAACTATTCTTCTTACCTTTTTGAAAGAGGTAGTTTTCAGTAGAGTTGTTTGCGTGGTTGCTCTGCTGGCAGGCAAGGTTCTAGTCTATGCATTCATCAAAAGTGGAGAATTGGGTGCTGCCTGGAAGAGGATCGACACGCTGTTGTTCAAAAATGGTTCATTTGGAGATGGCTCCCAGAAGAAGAATGTGGTTAACTTCTACATAAAAAAAGTTAACTTTCACCCAAAAGCTTCTTTTCTCATCAGCTGCAGCCATGGCAGGATGACCAAGGAAAAGCAGCAAATAACTGTGATGATTCTTGCTCTCTGCACCTAACTAGCGGCAGGATTGCCAGCCTGTGTTCTACAGCTCGCAGTCTCTACTGGGCTTAATGTGTTGTAAGTTATGTGAATGTCGCCACTGTTGAAGGAGATGACTGCATTCGATTTGTACCTCTTGTGATTAGGCATACGTCTTACGTAAGGTCACATTGTCTGGATAGGTGCTCTAGGCCATAAATGGTGTGGTTAAAGGTACAAGTGAAGTGCAAAGTTAAGGTTAAAGATGCCAACAGCATGCAAAATCAGATGATGGCACATCTGTAACCTCACGATTGCCACTCTCTCTTGTACCCGCTCGTTGCAAAAGAAAACTGACATCCTTCTTTGGTCTGGGTGGACCAGTCTTAGGCGTAGTGACCCTAGTAGGCAGAGTGCCACATGAAAGCACCGATAATACAAAGTTCATACCTATGCAGGATTTCTCGCACGTACCTGCTTTGATTTGGATGTTGTTTTTGATCGATGATTCTTGATGGGTCACAGGTGTGGCTGGACTGACCTCCATTTTCACCCTGTGGAAAAATTTTGATAAACTTCATTGGATTGCATTGGAATGGAAACAAGCTGTTTTAAAAAAGTTGAGTTGTTTTATTAATACAGAGTGGTTTGTGAGTGTTTTAAAGTGGAAGAGTAAAAGAGTGGATACTTTTGTAAAGTATTTCGAAGCCTTTCCGATATGACGCGCGCCCGCCCGGAGTCCACTATTCATGCGCTACTTCTGACACGCTCCTTTCCGAGGGGTTCTTGCAGGGCAACATTGGGATCGCCCGGGATTAATTTTTTGAGCAAGACACACGCATTTCTGAGCGGTTGTTGCAAGGCAACATTGGGATCGCCCGGGATTAATTTTTTTAGCAGACAAAGTTGTTCGTAAGACAAGGGTTTAAAAACAAAAGTATTTCTTTAGGAATGACCGTTCAACAACTGCCTCAACGTAAGCTTTCAAACGGTCGAACGAATGCCGCTCTACAACGTAAGACAAGCGAGTTAGGGCCGATTTGCTGTTTGAACCTTTGAGTTACTGTAACTCGCCAAATTCAAACTTTCGAATCTCGACTTCTCTTAACGGAAAGATTAGTGTGACGAAACCTATTCAACAAACTCAAGATCGTTTCTCTACGACGGAAGACGAGCGAGTTACAGAAGTATTGCGTTTTGAACTTTTGGGTTACTGTAGCTCGCGATATTCAAACTTTTGAGTTTCGACCAATAGAAGAACAAATGATCAGTGAGTCAAGAGTTATCCAGCAACTCAAGATCGTCTCTCTACGACGCACGCTGAGCGAGTTAGAGCGATTTCTATGCTAAAAACGCGAGAATGTCGCTTTTCGTGGTGCGTGTTTGCGTAATTAACAAAATTTTTACTCCAAGTGAAAGAACACGCCGAGACCTTTTAGTTGACCTATCGCACGCCGCTCTACGATGTAAGACGAGCGTGTTAGAGCCGTTTTTCGTTTTGGACCTTCGGGTTACTGTAGCGCGCGCAATTCAAACTTTTGAACTTCGACTTCTCTTAACGGAATTATCAGTGTACCGAAACCTATTCAAGGAACTCAAGATCGTCTCTCTACGACGGAAGACGAGCGAGTTAGACAAGTTTTGCGTTTTAAACCTTTGGGTTACTGTAGCTCCCGAAATTCAAACTTTTGAGTTTCTACCAATAGAAGAACAAATGATCAGCGAGTCGAGAGCTATCCAACCAACCCAAGATCGTCTCCGTACGACGCACGCTGAGCGAGTTAGAGCGATTTCTGCGTCAAAAACGCGAGAATGTCGCTTTTCGTGGTGCGTGTTTGCGTAATTAACAAAAGTTTTAATGCCAAACAAAGCGCACGTCGAGACCTTTTAGTTGACCTATCGCACGCCGCTCTACGACGTAAGACGAGCGACTTAGAGCCGTTTTCAGTTTTGACCTTCAGGTTACTGTAGCGCGCGTAATTCAAACTTTTGAATTTCGAAACCTCTTAGCGCAATTCTCAGTGAGTCGAGACCTATCCATAAAGTCCAAGATCGCCTTTCTACGACTTTCCAACGCCCAGATATGAGAGCGTTACGAACGCACGAACGCACGAACGCACGAACGCACGGACGATAAGCTCTCGTAGGGGTTCGCCCGGCTGAGGCCGGGCGAAAAAAACCAGTCCCACTTATATCTCTTGAGAAATGTCGAATTTGGTAATTTTTGGATATGTTATAGTTCTCGACAATACCTATCCGGAAGAAGAAACCTCACCTTTCAAGGTGGTCCTGCGCTGACGTTGTTATGGGCATAAGAAAATTTTGGAAGTGTGAAATTTCAAAGTTGTGAAATTCTGGTATAATCCACTCACAAAATTCACCTACAAATGCATATATGTAGTATAACCTCAGTCTTTCTGGCCCATCTTTGCAGAGTCTTGCTCTTTAGATAACAAGGAGCCACTAGTCATGGCATAGTGATCGGAAATCCCGGCTAGTCTTTCCTAATCTCTTGTGGTGCCTGGCTAGTCTCCGCTGCTTCTCTGTGTATAGTCACCTCACCACGGGCGCAGGCCAACTGATAAGGCAAGTGAGCGCGTGCGTGCGCCCATGTGTACGTGTGCGTGTGCGTGCGTAGTGTATGTGCGCACACGTGTGTGCATGCATGCATAGTGTGTGTGGTGTGCATGCAGAGTACACACATATGGGTACTGTTGTCATGGGAGCATGGGTGGACAACTCGTTCTGCTAGCAATGTCCATTATTACATACTGTAACCCAAACAGACAAAGAACTGGTTGGTGGTTGTTGCGCGAAGTAGATGGTTGGATAGCAGTATTATTGTGACTCGAAGGTGAGAAGGATGCCAAGTAATGAAAGGGATGAAGGATGATACCATGTCTGTCACCACTTCTGACAACCTTTGATCACACAATGTCAGGGAACTAGAGGCCATTGGATGATGCAATCAACCATCAGATGGCAAATAGCTTGTGGCGAACGAAGGTTACAGAATAAACCAGTCTCAATGCCGAGCGTGTTGTCATGTGAAAGCAAGTATGAGGATGTGTCACATGTCCATGCACTAGCACATATAGGCCTAAGAGACACTCGCTGGCCCTAGAATACACTGTACTGCTGCTGCTGCTACTGCTAGGCCATAGAGTCTACTCAAGCGGAACCTCAGGCAGATCACACGAGAGCCTCCATTTCTTCATCGTCGCTAGTGGTGCCAAACATCTCTCTTCCTTGAAGACACGCCCTTTGAACTGGCTCCGCTCGCTGGACCCCCTGGCTGCCTATGCTTCTCTTTGTAGGAATCGGCTGAAAAACTCTGAAGTCAATAAATACATCAACATCAGCAACACAACAACAGCAAGGTTAGACTGTCACAAAGCATAGACAGTGGACATGATTTACAGTGTGTGTTGAGAGAGGGTCTTGCCAAGTACCGGTAAGCAAATAGTACATCAACACACACGCACATGTCTATAAGACAATTTGTTTTAGAGCATAACACACCTGAGCAAATGGCCGTGTCGGTTAGAGCGCTCAGTTAAAAGAGGGCACAGACCTGCAGGTCAACCAGACCCATGGGTTCGAATCTGGCTGGGAACCCAAACAAATTTCCTTTGAGAGAGGAGTGCAAACAAGTTCTCTCCCCTAAACCTCAGCAGGTCCCTCTCTTTTGTATTATTCTAACTTGTCCATGACCCTTTTGTAGATTGTAACCAGATCTCCTTGGATTAAAAAGACTTTTAAAAAGAGAAGATTTCTCTTAGCAACAAGCTCTTTTAAAAAAGTTGAGTTGTTTTATTTTTACAGAGTGGTTTGCGCGTGTTTTAAGGTGGAAGAGTAGAAGAGTGGATACTTTTGTAAAGTATTTCGAAGCCTTTCCAATATGACCCGCGCCCGCCCGGAGTCCACTATTCATGCGCTACTTCTGACACGCTCCTTTCTGAGGGGTTCTTGCAGGGCAACATTGGGATCACCCGGGATTAATTTTTTGAGTAAGACACACGCATTTCTGAGCGGTTGTTGCAAGGCAACATTGGGATCACCCGTGACTAATTCTTTGAGCATGACACATGCATTTCTGGGGGGTTCTTGCAGGGCAACATTGGGAAGGCCCGGGATTAATTTTTATGGCAGACAAAGTTTTTCGTAAGACAAGGGTCAAACAAAAAACAAAAGTATTTCTTTAGGAATGAGTGTTCAACAACTGCCTCAATGTAAGCTTTCAAATGGTCAAGCGAAGCCGCTCTACAACGTAAGATGGGCGAGTTGGAGTCCTTATAGTGCTCACAAAACGTAGAGAATGCCGATTTCCATGGTGCGTATTTTACTAATTGGAAAAAAATTTATGCTGTTGCATGAAAGAGCACGTTGAGACCTTTCAAATGACGTGTGATTGTCGCTCTATGACGTAAAATGGGCGAGTTAGAGCCACTTTGCATTTTGGATCTTTAGGTTACTGTAACTCGCGAAATTCAAATTTTTGAGTCGCAACTCCTCGTAGCGCATTATAAGTGAGTTGAGACCTATCGAATGAATACAACAGGATCGTCTCTCTGCGACTTTCCTACGAAAATTTTAATTTTCTGAGTACGTGATTTACCAATTGAATAAAAAATTTATCGTGTCATGAAAGAGCACATCGCGAGCTTTTAGGCGAGCTATCGCACGCCTCTCTACGACGTAGGGCGAGCGAGTTAGGGCCGCTTTGCTGTTTGAACCTTTGAGTTACTGAAACTCACGCAATTCAAAAGTTTGAATCTCGACTTCTCTTAACGGAATGATCAGTATGCCGAAACCTATTCAACGAACTCAAGATCGACTCACTCTACGACAGAAGATGAGCGATCTAGAGAAGTTTTGCGTTTTAAACATGTGGGTTACCAACAAGCAATATTTTATGTTCTTTGTCTGCCAACTTCTGAATGCGGTTTTGAAGGTGATACATGTTGGAGAATATCCAGTGAAACAGTAACTGACTATGCTATGCATGCTTCTCAAAACCCGCGTCGACTCTGTTTCAAGCCGGCCCCTTCCAGCCCGCGCGCCCCTCCACTATCAGCTGTTTGCTCTCGGAGCAGCGGCCGCTGCCGCCGCCGCGCGGTTAACCCTTTCCTTGCCGGCTTTCGCTCGCTGCGGTGGTCGAGAAGGGGTTAACGCCCAACCGGCCGATGTTTGCTCACTTCTTTGCGCCGCTTCGCGGAAGCGAACCGCGAAAATTCTAAGTCCGCGTGCAAGGGGGTGGGAGCTCCTTACTACTACGTTTGACCTAAGTTTGACCCGTCACGAGTTTGAGTCACGCGTTTGACCTAAGGTACTTACATGCAAGTGACAACGTGCGCACAAACGTCCCTTTGCACTCCAACCAAAACTGCATCAATCCGCCTCAACTGCTATGTTAACCTAACAAATAACCTTAACTTAGACCTAAATGAATACCATAAACATAAACAACACACCTATAAACCTCAAACAATAGCTCCAAATTCCCTTCAGTCGCCTTCCATTATCACTCCCCAACGGCACAGCGACAGCGTCTCTACAGTAACGGGCGCCACGCGTCTGTCGCAAGTGCGCAGTCTCATCTCGGCCGCGAACGAGAAGAAGTCCGTTCAAATCGTGAAGATAGCGCTGATCGTCAGTCCTCCAATCGTCGCCCTGCTCTGCCTCTCCGCTCTGGTTATGGCGACGGAACTGGACAAACTGAAGGTGCGTGACGCGATGTGATGTGACGACCATGCCACGCGACCACGCAGCAATGCAACGCGACCACGCGGCAACGCCACGCGACCACGCAGCAACGCCTCGCGACCATGAAGCAGCAACACGGAACTACTCAGCAACGCCACGCGACGACGCAGCAACGCCACGCGACGACGCAGCAACGCCACGCGATGACGCACCAACGCCAATCGACCACGCAGCAACACCACGCAACCACTCAGCAACGCCACGCGACCACTCGGCTACGCCATGCGATTACGCAGCAACGCAACGCGACCACGCAGCAACGCCACACGACGACGCACCAACGCCACGCGACCACGCAGCAACGCCACGCGACGACGCACCAATGTCACGCGGTGGTCGCATGGCGTTGCTGCGTCGTCGCGTGGTGTAACTGCGTGGTCGCGTCACGTGGCGTTGCTGCGTCGCCGCGTGGCGTTGGTGCGTCATTGCGTGGCGTTGCTGCGTCGTCGCGTGGCACGCAACAGTGTCGCACGACCACGCAGCAGCGCCTCGCGACCAGTCAGGGCCAGGCGGCCATGCGATGCGACAAGCAAATTCGAAGCTATTGACCACACACGGTCCGATGAGTCACGCACGAACATAAAGCGAACAACGCGCCACAGCCCACGCACGAGCCATAACGCAAGAGTTCGACCGTTCAGCGTGCCGAGTTCGTGAAAACCAGCTTGGAAAACGCCGAGTACCTGCGTCAGCTGGTTTTCTCCCTCCAAAGAGAGCGTGGAATGACCTGCGTTTACTTGGAAGGGTAATAACATCAGTTCAAAAGTAACCCTGCTCTGCTACCACATTGTAACCAGTGGATTTAGTGGCGAGTTCAGAAGCGTCGAGCAGCGAATCGAGACACTGCAGACTCTACTGAAGTTCCGAGCGGACACCGACAGAAAGGTCAAGAGCGTCGTCGACTGGAGAGCAGAGGTCATTACATTGCCATACATTAATGAGTTAAAGATTTAGAACTGCTAATGTGATTTATTCTTAGGTTGTGGTTCCATTTGTTGACGACCTGCAGTCAGAAGAGGCGTTCGCCAGCTCCTTGCTGACCTACCGACTAAACGTTGGCACGGCCGAAGGCACCCAAAACTGCGTTGAGAATTTGGAGTGAGAAACCGAATTCCGTTTGAATTCGATGAAATTTGTACGGTTTTTCACAACAGCTGGCACACGGCCAGAATCAACGCTGTCATAAAGAAAATATCCTCCATTTTCTACGCGTCGACGCGCCTGGAGACCCAGTATTGGAGCGCCGTTCAAGCGCTAATCTTGTCTTTGGAGGGCAGTGATAAAACAGGTGATAACACAGTAAAAATTAACGAAAATTGAATCTCTTGCGGAGAATTTGAAATTTTCATAGGAATCAAACGCGCCCTTGGGTCAACTTTCTACGAGAGAGGCGGTTTCGACAATCCGCTTGTTCGGAAATACAGTGGTAGATGAGACGAGTAAAAATTTGTGTTATATTTTGAAAAATTTGTAAAATTTTACACATTCAGACGTTTCCGGCGGCGAGAGGATTTTCCATGATTTGGTCAAGGCGTACGGCCCTCAAGAGGCCATCTCTATGTTAAACGAGGATTTTGCTAACGAAGAGACGAAATCGCTTGTCAGACGAGTGCATTCAATGGAGGTGATTGGAGATTTCTCAAACGCCCCTATTATTGGAGTCGCTAATTTATAGCTGGTGCTTAATGAAACTTCGGTAATTCTTGTTCAGGCCGAAATTCAAGCCAACACATTAACGGAGCCTTCACAAAACAAGTCGAACTTATGGTTTCGCAGCATCACAGCAGTTATGGCAACGGTTACACAAAAGGTGCTAATCCTTTCACAAACTTCGTTGGATCAGAATTGCGCTATGGATGCATGGGTTCCGCGACAATGTAGCGACGGACAATGTAGCGAGCGACATTGTAGCGACAAGACATGATAGCGACGCGACAATGTAGCAATGCGACAAAGTAGCGACAGCTAGTGTTTGGCAAAGCTCACCAGCTTGGAGCGCCAACGACAGAGTTACATCAGAACAATCTGTCCGTCTTCTCTGAACCTTCTAGCAGATTTTGTCACACAATAAACTGAATAAAATTCCAACATGAAATAATGCCTCTGTGACACTAGTACTGAGTCTACAATCTGAATATGAAGTGGCCCATACTTTACTTGTATTATTCACAAATCTCCGAATGAAATACCTCTACATGTATGTATATACCATCATGAAATCGACAGCTGTTGACATGGAATGTCCATTTGCAACTCAAACTATTGAAACGTTTGTAATTTAATCAAGAGTTAACGCCAAGAGACTTCGAATCACCTGCGACGCTTAATTCCATCTATCTTGGAACAAGAATAACCTCAAAATGTCTGAATTTCGCCAAACACTAGCTGTCGCTACTTTGTCGCATTGCTACATTGTCGCGTCGCTATAATGTCGTGTCGCTACAATGTCGCTCGCTACATTGTCCCTCGCTACATTGTCGGGATACCGGATGCATGCAGTACAGGGTGGTCCAGAGTTACAGCGTAACTTTAAATTCGAATATCTTTAGCTAGGCTGCGAATTTTGCCATGCGGTTTGTTGCGTTCGGAAGCCAACACAATGGCAATTTTTCTCCGAAAGTTTCAGAGAATTCCACCCGCTGTGGCAAAATTGCGCCCTTGTATAACAAAAGTGTCAATTTTAACGACCCTGTTGACTTCTGGTGGTGTTTACAAGAAGTGTTCGGCACTCATTTAGACGACGGTTGTTACAGATGATAGGCCACATAATGCCCTTTATAATGCCCCTAAAACGAGGTCCATGCGGCTAACACAGCTGACTTTGTGCAGCATCGAATTCTTTCGGCCACGACAAAATGACCGTGAAGTGGCCTCGGCAATCCAGATTCTGGTCACTTCCATAATTCGGCGCTGTACAGAGTCAGCTGTGTTAGCCGCATGGACCTCGTTTTAGGGGCATTATAAAGGGCATTATGTGGCCTATCATCTGTAACAACCGTCGTCTAAATGGGTGCCGAACACTTCTTGTAAACACCACCAGAAGTCAACAGGGTCGTTAAAATTGACACTTTTGTTATACAAGGGCGCAATTTTGCCACAGCGGGTGGAATTCTCTGAAACTTTCGGAGAAAAATTGCCATTGTGTTGGCTTTCGAACGCAACAAACTGCATGAAAAAATTCGCAGCCTAGCTAAAGATATTCGAATTTAAAGTTGCGCCGGAACTCTGGACCACCCTGTATTTTCAATTGTCAAGGTCGAATCTTAGGTCGACGAAATAATCTCAAACCATGTGAATATGGTACTGGAAATGAGAAATCGTGCTCGAAATGGAAAGCTTCTGCTAACGAGCTTTATTGTTTTGCCGGCTACGATTGTCTGCCCTGCGTTGTGTATTTGGTGGGTCACAATTTATTTGTTTGTTTATTTTGCTCATTCAAACATTTTATCTAGTGCAGATAACTTCTTTATGTCTTGATTTCTTGATTTCCTCATTTGTTTTGCGTATTCACCTGATTAGTCCAGCGTTTGTTTGTTTATTCATTTGTTTACATGCTTATTTATTAATTCCTATGTTTGTTATAAAATCGCTCACATATTTATTCATCTGCTTAAGAGCACAATTTAGGTACATCGCTCAGCACAACAAAATGACTAAGAAAGTGCGTGACAAGGGTAAAGATTTGACGAAAGAGAAGCAGAAGATGGACCGCTTATTGCGTCAAATGCTGCCTAAAAGCGTCGTCTCTAAATTACAAAGAGGGGAGGTTGTGCCGCCTGAGCAATACGACTGTGTCACGATCTACTTCAGTGACATCGTTGGATTTTCTCTGCTCACGGCGAAATGCACGCCGTTTCAAGTGGGAATTTGTTTGAATTTTCAAATTCGTGGCCTACAGTAGTGACGGCTAGCTTCAGATCGTCAAATTGCTGAACGAGCTTTACACAATGATGGACGCCGTGCTGGACCGCTACCTATGCTACAAAGTCGAAACCATCGGTAGGCTACTGTATATGTGTACAAATTCAAAATTAATTTCGAAAAGTCTAATTTGCAAACAGGCGACGCTTACATGGTGGCCTCAGGACTGCCTCAAAGGAACGGAGATCGGCACAGCAGCGAAATCTGCACAATGGCACTCGATATGTTGAGGGCTGTGGGAACATTCAGAGTGACAGATGTCTGTTATGAGCAGCTTCTCATGAGAATCGGAATCCACACTGGTAAGAAATCGCCAAATTGCGCCGCGTCGTCCTCGTCGTCGTCGTCGTCGTCGTCGTCGTCGTCGTCGTCGTCGTCGTCGTCGTCGCCGCCGCCGCCGCCGCCGCCTCCCCCTTCAGGTCCAGTGTGCGCCGGGGTGGTCGGCTTGAAAATGCCGCGATACTGTCTCTTTGGCGATTCCGTCAATACCGCCAGTCGAATGGAGTCGAACAGCAGCGGTAGACTACTGTAACTTCGTGTTTCAAGTACAAAACTTTTTTTAAGAATTGTTTTGTTGATTCTTAGGTCTTCGCATTCATTTGAGCGCTCCAACATGGCTTCATCTCGAACGTCACCATTCCAAAGACCAATTCAAAGCGGTCCCGCGCGGATCCGTAGCAATCAAGGTATTACTGTAGCGCACGCGGTTTTCAAATTCAAATTTGGCGCGTATTTAGGGCAAAGGCCAGATGCAGACCTACTGGCTGCTGGGGAAGAGCGGCTTTCCGCATAAAATTAACTTGGATATGACTGAGAAAATGGTGGCCGAAACAAGATACTGTAGGTAGTACATTGAAAAAGTTTCGCGATTGTAGTGATAAGCGTTGCTTTCAGTAGTTGGATAGGCACGTGTTTGTGCATGTACGTGTAGTTTTGCAATTCAACTGGTGGTTGGAGCGCCGAGTTTCGACAGTGGATTGCTCGACCAAAACTTGATGAATACACATAGTTTTCGTAGACTGTCTATTGTTTATTTATTTCGTTTGTTCATACAACTTTCCTTAGATTTACCTCCGCTGCAATGGACACAATGAAGACTGCAAGCAACTATTCCACAAATTCGCTCAAGTGATTGGTAACAAACTGGTCGCAGCCAAATTTTGTAAGATCACTCGCTGTGGGAAGCGAAAGTACGTACCTCGCTCTCACACTTGGCGTCTAACAGAGGATGATAGCCTACGCAAAATCGTCACTTTCTACTTGTTCCCTTCATCAGTCTTCCCTTCAGTGAGTGGCTGTCCCAAGTCAGGCTGAGGTCTCAGCAGGCTATAACCTCCATCGGCAATGATCGTTTGCCCAGTGATGAATTTCGATTCCTCGCCGCACAAAAAGGCCACCGCATCCGCTATGTACTCGCTTTCGCCCACCAACTTCAATGGCTGTATCTCTTTGTAGAGGTTGAACATCTAGAAAGGACATGGTAGATGAAAAGTGTTGACAATGAAAAGTAAAAAGGTGTGAAAGTAGAGGTCAGGCAATCAGAAACCAACCCCAGCTTCCTGCTCCTCAGTCATGCCGTACTTTTGCGCGATTCCAGACTTTATCATGCCGGGGCTGAAACACGGAATCGGTTCGCTATCGCAATGTAGATACATATTTTACAGCAGACTACTGAGAAGAAAACACTTCAGAAAGCCAAACCCACTTGACACTGTTGACCCTGACTCCCTTCGGGCCGAGTTCCACTGCCATACAGCGCATGAACTGGTCCAGAGCCGCCTTGGCCGTGCAGTAGAAGGTGAACATCGGGTACTGAAATGATGTGTGACAACTTTGGAGCCTTTCATATTATTAGAACAGTAACACGACACGTTAACGCACCACAAACTCTCGACTGGCGATGCTGCTGTTCATGACGACGACGCCCTTGGTCTGCTCCAAGGCGGGAATGGCCAGCTGACAGAGTTGGACCACGCTGAACGTTGAAGAGCTTTGGTTTGCTACAAGTGTTCCTACATAACTGCAGTAAATGCCGGTGTCGTTAAAATTGCCTGACTGCTAGATTGGCGACGTAAAGTCTTACCAGTCGCACAAATCCTGTGACCCATGTAAAATCTGCGACCGGCTAGTGGTGCCATACATGCTTGGCTGAGGACAAGGTAAGTCCATAGAATTGTGTTCTTTGAGGTGAATTCTAAAAGTGAGACGAACGCAACGATTGTAAAGCAACGACCACACACGAAGGCGAGACTCACGCAGACGAATGATGAGCCTACCTACATGTCAATCACCGGGGTGGAATGACCGCCCAAGCTATTATCCAAATACAAGGCAAACTCAGCGCAGATCTGTCGTTGCTTTCTCGGGATCTGTCCAGATTTGCGCGTCCCCGCCCAGATCTCACTGCAGATCTCTCCGTCGGTTGATTGATACCTCAGTTGCGCCAGTCGAATCGGTATCAGACATTCTTCCGTAGCTTCGCTTTCTTCAAAATGCCAGCCAACCAATTAATCAACCAATGCCAACTATGCACCTAACCAATTGACCAACCTTGCGAGACTTTGTCAGAGAACCAGCAGACGGTCTAATGTCGCGACTCGCGAGCGCTGCTGGTGGCAAGAAAGCTAGCAACCTCATGTTGCAATCTCACTCAAGAATTGACACATGCAATTAGAACATTGATAGGCGATCTCAATAGTTGACTAAAGCCATCAACAAGCGAGCTTGGCAATTGACTTAGGCAGGGTACCAATTGTGCCTGTCCGACATTAGTACATAGTTCACAGGTTCTGTAGCGTGTCTTCACTGCCAAAGACTTGCCACAGACATTGCAGCCCAATATTGGTAAAGTCACAGGTTTTGTACGGTCACAGGTTTTGACACACCACCGGCTTGTCATTACGTTATACATATAATGGCTATAGTGGCTACGGCTAGTATGCACATGAAGCTAGCATTGAATACCTATTTGGGTGGTTTGGTATTTGGTATCCGAATATTTTGGCGCCTCTTTTGGGCTGTTTGGTGTTAGGGTATTTCAAATATTAGAATAGTTGCAACTTCACCTTCCAAAGTTCAGCTTCATGTTATGGTCGACAGCCTGCGTAGGAGCCATTAAGCCGCCACCCTGTGGGCTGACCCCTCCGTGGTTGCAAATCTGAAATTGATAGGCGCGGTATACTGTAGGCTAGTAATTCGAACCATAGAGGCAACGTACCAAAAAGTCGAGCTTGCCAAACTTCGCGATTGTTGCATCAAATAGCTTCTTGACCCCCTCTTCATCGGTAACGTCAGCCGCTGTTGTGAGAACCTGAATTTGCAATCTGCTTGTGACAATTTCAAACTAATTTAATTAATTTGCAACTTCATGCTATTAATCAACGATTGCACCTTGTCATCGCTCAGGCCAGCCGCCTTGCATAGTTCGGCAGTCTTGGATAGTTCAGCTTCGTTCCTACCGTGCAGCGATACAGAAGCGCCCAATTTAGCCAATTTGATGGCGATTGCACGACCGATTCCAGTGCTCGAGCCTTCAATGGCGCACAAAATAAGTGAACACTCAACATTCAACAAGAATATGCCTCAACTTCACCTGTGATAAGCGCGACCTTGCCAGCCAAGGACATGTCGCTGAAGCTTGAATTTTTTCGCACCAGTATTGTAGGCGCTTTGCTCAGCCTTGTAGGCTGTGTATGCGCGAGAAAATACAATGTCGTCTCCTCTACGCAGCGAGCGCGTAACAAAGCAGTTGTGCACAGACCGACAGCTGTCCGCAGCGCACTCGCGGGCAATAAATGCAGCCCCACGTCAAAAGTGTGCACCCAATGCCCTTGCGTCGCCTCGCAACCCAAAAGGCCGCTTTTGCACTGGAAAGCGCTGCGTCAAAGAATGAACAATGACAGTGATGCATTTGCAATCGTTTGTAAATCCAAAACCGCACTCAGTAGGCTAAGCCGGTCGTACGTACCGCAAAACCAACGACATACATACACACTACACAGGCAACAGAACCGAATGTCAAGTTTCTAGCGCCCACTGACAGTGTCAGCAAAAGACATCAACGTCGAGATTGGGTTGGCATTGTAATCCACCTGCCCAGTTCTTTCCACTGCCTGCCAAGGTGGCTCCGATCGGCAACCTGTTACAGTTGTCTAGTTCAACTTCTATGTATCTCAGTACTCACTTCGCTCTAAAGTTTGCCGCATGATGTACTAGTACAGTGGTACATACTCCACTCACCACTGCCATCTCTGACACCGGTTGGTCGTCAGGGATCTCCTGTTTCACAGCAATTACTGGCAATGATGCTGGGGCGAATGGGCCCGAAGGTTGCGACTGTGAGGAGGCCAGTGCAGTGGAGTACTCTTCCCTCCGCTCGCACTTGATGGTAGCTACAGTTGACGACTGACAGCTCGGTAGAGGGCTGTCTGTCGTTTGTAGCGAGTCATCTGATGGTTGAGAACTCCTCTGGTGATCTTCAGAGGTTGCGGATTTTGGAGCTCTTGTATCTTTCTCATGGACAACTGCTCCCTTGGGCACGGGTTTCACGTGCTTAACAAGCTTGGACACCTTGTCGGCATTCTTGTTCATCCATTCTTTCGCCACATGTTCATTCAGCTTCGCCTGGCCCGTCCATCGCGACCAACCAATTGACCCTCGACCATTGACCGCCCATGAGGCCGCCACCAACGCTTCATTTTGTTCGGCGGCAGGACTGCTAATGTTCCCTCTCTGCATTGGATGAGGACGACAACTGGGTCCCGAGACAGTGCCCAAGTACTGGAGGTTGATGGAAGTTTGACTTGATGTTGTTGTTGCAGTGACAGCTGTAGACTGGCGGTCCACAGCCTTCGCAAGCCGTTGGGATTGGGACTTGACACGTTGCTGTTGCGGCCGCAGCTTTGGCCTTCCAGAGTGGGAGAAGAGACGCCTCATCCCATACGTGTAACCTGGGGGGGGGGGGGGGGGGGGGGGTAAGCCCCCCCCCCCCCAGCCGAAAGTGTACCCCCCCATACCCCCCCCCCCCCCCCCCAGGTACCCCCTCCCGCCTTCCCCAAAAGACCCCCCCCCCCTAGAATTTCAACAATTTTCGCCTGTGGCGCTTAAAAATGGCAAAACTTTCGCCTGCGGCGCTTGAAAATAGCACAATTTTCGCCTGCGGCGCTATATTTTGGACGTTTTTGACCAAATTTAGGCGATTTCCCGACCTTCCCCTTCCCCCGGCCGGTTGGCGCTTACACGTATGCCTCATCCTGCGGCAGGTCAGTATCATAGTCGAAAGGCGGGGCGAGCATCCCTCAGGCAAGCCTCCTGACTCTTCATGACTGTTGGTGATGTCGTAAGGCGAGGTTTCTCGAGATGATAGCACCTGGTACGGGTAATCAGATCATCACATCGAAGTACTGTGTCAGGTGTCCCCCCAGGAAGTGACTCAATGTTGTCGGCTTGCGGTTTGTCTTTGTGGAGCAGAAGGTAACGTGTCTAGTAGAGTGTCATGACATCTAATTCAGATCATCAGGTTGACCACAGATTAGTTAGCGCATACTCTTGAGTGCCAGTATGGATGGCAGGCCCTTCTATCTGCCATAGTCAACCGACCACATGCAAATTTGGTATACACAGCGCCTTAACATGAAACTAAACTACACAATATCCTCTATACTAATCTCGCGATCTCTGTTTGTTTGTTTGTTTGTCTGTCTGTCAGCACGATAACTCTCGACAGCGGCGACGGATCCCAGACATCTATACGCGAAAAGAACCGCCTTCCGCAGGGGACCAGCTGGCCGAAGTTTGGTCTTTGGCTGCCGCCGAAATTCGGTCGAAATTCCGAAAATATCGTCTGCGCGGCACATTTATTGCGATAACTCTCGACTGCGGCGATGGATCGCGACGAGCCGTGCCTCAACAGAACTGCCGTTCGACGCTGACCGAAGTCTCGTGTGTTTGGTCTTGGGCCGCCGCCGAAATTCGGTCGAAATTCCGAAAACATCGGTCACCATTGATATTTGCCGCGGCTACAGTACACCGTCCAAATAAGACGGGTCGAGATAGGCGTCTACGCACGCGCAATCGAACCAAGTTATAGGATCGTCTTACTGTAGCATTGCACCCACCGACGCCGTCCACCCCAGCAGCGGAGAATCGCCCGCTGTGTAGCGTACATCAGGTGCGCCTGTACAATAGGGGCGCCGCGGGCATTCTACCAACATTGCGAGCGGCTATAGACAGTCAGCGGTCAGTACAGCCTGCGCTCAATGTTGAATCCGAGACGCTCGCACAGCGACGTTTGGCACAGCGCAGGATACATCGCGTCCGCTTTCGGTGCAGCCGCCAGCCTGCGAAGAGCGCACAGTCTACATTCAGAACCGCCATACACAGTCCGCGGCGACGGTCCGTGTTGCCTGCGTATAGTACTGAATCCGAGAAGTTTGAGGCAGAGATTCAGCACCAAGTGAGACAACATTTTGACAACACTTAAATGCGCAATGACAATAGGTAGGTGCCATGTTCTCCAGCGCGTGAGTTGCGCGACAGCAGGCTGCGAGAATCCGCTCGAACGCGTGAGTTGCGCGACAACGGTCTCTGAGTATCCGCTCGAACGCGTGAGTTGCGTGACAAAGCAGTTGGCGGAAAGCGACAGCGCGACCAGCAATCCCGAACCATTGTCAGAAGCTGCAGTGCATCAGCTGCGCGACATTGGTCTCTGAAGCTACAGCGCGTCAGCTGCGCCACATTGGTCTCTGAAGCTGCAGCGCGTCAGCTGCGCGACATCGGTCTCTGAAGCTGCAGCGCGTCACCTGCGCGACATCGGTCTCTGAAGCTGCAGCGCGTCAGCTGAGCGACATCGCTCTCTGAATCTGCAGCACGTCAGCTGCGCGACATCGCTCTCTGAAGCTGCAGCGCGTCAGCTGCGCGACATCGGTCTCTGAAGCTGCAGCGCGTCAGCTGTGCGACATCGGTCTCTGAAGCTGCAGCGCGTCAGCTGTGCGACATCGGTCTCTGAAGCTGCAGCGCGTCAGCTGTGCGACATCGGTCTCTGAAGCTGCAGCGCGTCAGCTGTGCGACATCGGTCTCTGAAGCTGCAGCGCGTCAGCTGTGCGACATCGGTCTCTGAAGCTGCAGCGCGTCAGCTGCGCGACATCGGTCTCTGAAGCTGCAGCGCGTCAGCTGTGCGACATCGGTCTCTGAAGCTGCAGCGCGTCAGCTGTGCGACATCGGTCTCTGAAGCTGCAGCGCGTCAGCTGCGCGACATCGGTCTCTGAACCTGCAGCGCGTCAGCTGCGCGACATCGGTCTCTGAAGCTGTAGCGCGTCAGATGCGCGACATCGCTCTCTGAAGCTGCAGCGCATCAGCTGCGCGACATTGGTCTCTGAAGCTGCAGCGCGTCAGCTGTGCGACATCAGTCTCTGAAGCTGCAGCGCGTCAGCTGCGCGACATCGGTCTCTGAAGCTGCAGCGCGTCAGCTGCGCGGCATCGGTTTCTGAAGCTGCAATGCGTTATCCACGGGCTATAGACTCTAGTGCGATACTAAAGCTGCAGCTCACCCTATTGAACAAGTCGGACCACTTGTCATGCCGGCATGTCATGGAGACAGCACCAGCCATAAGTGACAGCTTGGGGGCACCGATGTAGGTCGAACTCGAAGCGAGTTGGTTGACCACACGGGCCGACTTCTGGGCTGGCTCGCTTCTGGAATAGAACAAAGAAAACGAGTTCACTAGAGTAAGCAAAGCCCAGCCACTGTCACCTGACTTACTTCTCATTCTCCTCCGAATCGAGGCAGTCCAGCTCCAGCATTTCCACTGTGTCATGGGGCTTTTCGAGAGACTCCTTAACGTCATTGTCGTTCGAATTAATGGTTGAAACGACTCGCTCAGTCGTTCGCCAGCTCGCTCTAAAGTTCGATGACGGTCACAGACACCTTGTACTGGGTTGGCTTGTGCAGAATCCAACTTCGAAATGGAACCTTCGTTGCTGTGGGGTCTTCTTACTGCACGCCTTCTTTGCTTGTGCGGCAGCCTGAAGAGCACACAGTAAACGCTCTGAAAAGTCCCTGGATGCTTATTTTTTCGCCGCCCCCCAGGGCGGCGAGTATATATACGGACGCTGTTGTCCGTGTGTGTGTGTGTGTGTGTGTCTGTCTGTCCGGAACAACTAGACACGACGGTTAGTGCCACCCGATGGAGTCGAATGCGCTGAGTAACGTGCCGTTGTCCGTTTCTGTTGCTAATTTCCCTATTTCGAGATATTTACAATTAAAATACGAAAATGTCAAAAATGACACTTTTATTTACAAGTCGTAGCGGCAAAGTTTTTGCTGAAATGGAAAGGGCACAAGACGCGATGAATTTGTGACATAGTTTCGGATTTTGGAATTCACCAAATTAGGCATATTTTCAAGGTTTTTGTCAAAATTCCCAAATTTCGACAAATTCAAACAGCTTATATTTCAAAACTTCTTTGCACCGATGTATCGAGCATAGTCTGCCAAGTATTTAGCAAATAGTTTCAGCGAATATAATTAACGAAATTTAGGATATTTTTAAGGATTTTGTTAAAATCCCCAAATTTCGACAATTTCAAACAGCTTAAATTTCAAAATTTCTGTTCACGGATGTGTCGAGCATAGTCTGCCAAGTATTTATCAAATAGTTTCAGACTTTATAATTCACGAAATTAGGGATATTTTCAAGGTTTTTGTCAAAATTCCCAAATTTCGACAAATTCAAACAGCTTATATTTCAAAACTTCTTTGCACCGATGTATCGAGCATAGTCTGCCAAGTATTTAGCAAACAGTTTCAGCGAATATAATTAACGAAATTTAGGATATTTTTAAGGATTTTGTTGAAATTCCCAAATTTCGACAATTTCAAACAGCTTAACTTTCAAAATTTCTTTTCACGGATGTGTCGAGCATAGTCTGCCAAGTATGTATCAAATAGTTTCAGATTTTATAATTCACGAAAGTAGGGATATTTTTCAAGGTTTTTGTCAAAAATACCCAAAATTTCGACAAATTCAAACAGCTTATATTTCAAAACTTCTTTGCACCGATGTTTCGAGCATAGTCTGCCAAGTATTTAGCTAATAATTTCAGCGAATATAATTAACGAAATTTAGGATATTTTTAAGGATTTTGTTAAAATCCCCAAATTTCGACAATTTCAAACAGCTTAAATTTCAAAATTTCTTTTCACGGATGTGTCGAGCAAAGTCTGCCAAGTATTTAGCAAATAGTTTCAAATTTTATAATTAACGAAATTAGGGATATCTTCAAGGGTATTGCCAAAATTCCCGAATTTCGACAATTTCAAACGGCTTAAATTTCAAATATTCTTTACATGGTTGTGTCGGGCATAGTCTACCAAGTATTAAGCAAATAGTTTCAGATTTTATAATTAACGAATTTAGGGATATTTTCAAGGTTTTTGTCAAAATTGCCAAATATACAGGTTGTGTCGGGCATTGTCTGCCAAATATTTAGCAAATAGTTCTAGATTTTATAATCAACGAATTTAGGGATATTGTCAAGGTTTTTGATGAAATTCCCAAATCTCGACAATTTCAAATAGCTTAAATTTCAAAATGTCTTGACATGGTTGTGTCGGGTATTGTCCGCCAAATAGTTCTAGATTTTATAATTAACGAATTTTGCAACGGTGCCATAACCGTCCGCATTTTTTACCCAAAAGAAAAGGGCGTCGTCCCATTTAGACCCTCTTCATTCCAAAGTGAACCTGCGGCGAACATTCCTGATCCATTTATGGATCAGTACCCACTAATGTGCCTTACAGGCACCGATTGCCCAAGAATGGCACAAACCTTCTTTGGAAACTCGAGGTAACTGCGGCGAAACTCCCCGAAGAAATGCTCAACTTTATATTCTGACACACTATGGAATACACTCCTCAAATGCACGAAACACTATGCGATGCCAATCAACCATCATCGGGTACCCAGTTTTTACTCTAAGCTTGTTTCAACCACCCTCTAGCCGGGGTGGGTACTATTGGAGGGAGACGGGGGGGGGGGTGCACCAGGAGAGGGAGGGTTAATTCGAAGAATTTAGGCTTGTTGGAACATTTACGATAGTGAACAGGCTTCCTGCTACATACGGCGGCGCGCTGTTGTCGCTTTTTCTCCCGCTGCTTCGTCAGTCGCCCCGAGATTTGCTCGTTCGTTTCAGTCTGAATATAAGAGAGAAAGGTACAGTGCCTACAGAGTCGAACTGATCGTTTTGAGCCAACGTACATCGCGTTGTCTGCGCCTCAACTCCCGATTCTTCCGTAGTCGCTGTTCTCTCTCTTCGGCAGTCTCACTCTGAAAAGAAGGAGAGCAGAGACATGCAGTGTGCAGGAGCCCCTGCATAATGCACTACTACTTTAAAATGTGTTTGGTCGTTTAGAGCCTGGCATAAGGCAAGTTTAGCTTTAATTCTAGACTCAGCCATAGGCGTAGGCTACGCTGAGAGTCTCAGCCTGAGACTTAGGCGTGGGCTACGCCTAGGCTTTGGCGTAGGCCAGGCTTAGGTCTAGGCTTTACCTAGAACGAAGAGCTCCCCTCTCTGGCCTGACCAGCCAACGCTTAATTGAGCCTAAAACTCTAAGTCTCAACCTCATAGTTGCTACTGGGCGTGGGGGAGGGGGGTTGCCCAGCCCCCCCCCCCCCCCTAGCCGTCGAAGACAAGATGAAATTCTCGTAAACCCACCACCCCCAGCCGTCTCAAACAAGAATGAAATTCTTGTTACCCCCTCGTCATTGACGAGGAAACGGGTAAAACTGAGGAAATTTCCCAATAACCGGCCAAAGAATTTACACCTGCAGCGCTGTTTTTAAGTACTTTTGGGACATTTTGGTCAAAGTTAAGCAAAATACAGACTTTTTGGCACTTTTGTAGGCATTTTTTTGTCTTTTGGAACAAGCAGGAGCACGATTCTTGTTCTTGTTACCCCCCCCCCCCCCAGCCTCAGGACCAATCGCATCGCACCTATCCTCTATGCTCATCCTATACCCTTAGCGCCTTGCGAGGAGAGAAACGTACGTTGAGTATGGCAACGCGGCGCCGGCGTTTCGCCTCCCGATCCCGTTTCCGTCTCAATTCCTTCTCTTCCGGGGTTTCCCGCCTTCGCTTCTCGGCCATCCGAAGCCTTTTCCGCTCGCGCTCTCTTTGCATTGTCCTCTTCCACTCTTCCCGCGGACAAAGTTGACTTTGTTGCCCTTCCATCTGTCTGCATCAGGGGGGGGGGGGGGCCGAAACGCAGCAGAAGGGCGAAAATATGATGGGCGCCACTTAATTCGACGCGCTGTTTCTCGCGCGTACCTGCACCGATCTTGACAAAATTTTGCACACTTATACACTAATATGTTTGCTTTCGAACGCTGTATAGACGACCAGTCTCAATGTCGCAATCGGCGGAGAAATCGGACGAAGTTTGAAATTGGCGCCATTTTCGCCGATTTCTGCTCCGTCAAACTTTATTTTCTAGCTCACGCTAGAAAAGAGATAAAATTTTTCTGATGACATACTTCCGATGCGGAATTATGTCCTCTTTCGAATGCAAGTGGTTCCAGCCCGATCGGTGCAGGCACGCGAGAGTTGCCACCAAAAACGTGTCCGCGGGTCGGAATTTTCGAAATTTCCGAAATTGTAAATTTTTGGTTTTTTGCCCGCAACTCCTCGTCCGTTGGACTTTCTCGACGAGTGAGGAGTGCAAACGAATACTCTCGACAAGACGAATCGAATGGTGGCTGAACCGACCCGATCGGACCACCCTGTAATTTGTTGTGGCCCGAAAAGCTGTTTAGCCCGCTGTGGCGAGTTTTGAAAAATTGTGCCCAAAAATTGTTTGGAAGCGAAATTCAAAATTCTGGCCGTACAGTTTTTGTAGGCACCCTTAGTGCTACATTGTTATGTAAAAAAATCTGGGCCAGCTCTTAAGCTGTAGGAGGGCCCGGGGCTTAAGTGGTGAAAAATGCTCGGTGTGGAAGTCAGAGCTTCTGTGCACAATTTTCTGCTTCGACCTATACCGGATTTTTCTCGCCTTTGAACATGATATAGAACCATCCAATCTTAATCGAATGCAAGTTACCGCCAGTCTCTAGCTGGTGCAGCTTTCGAGATATGACCCTCCAAAGTTAACCACTTTTAGTGCCAAATTCGCGCGATCAAATTCGGATTTGCGGCCCCTGTGTTGTCATTTCGCTGAATAGAGGCCAATTTTCTTTTCGATTCAGTTGGTATCTCATCCCCAAACATCTGCACATAGGTTTTGGCCAAATTTAATTTTTTGACATATTGTCAAAATTTCATGCAAATTTTCCGAAAAATAATTTTTTTCGAGACTTTATCGGAAAAGTACCCCACCCGACGCAGTTTTGAGCGCTGAGTCGAATGGTGAAAACCGCACCACGATACGTTCAACGGCGCGCGAGATATAGGCCTTCAAAGTTGTGATGAACCTTAGGCACCATTCTGTAAGAGCAGCCAACTTTGAAGGCCTATATCTCGCGCGCCGTTGAACGTATCGTGGTGCGGTTTTCACCATTCGACTCAGCGCTCAACACTGCGTCGGGTGGGGTACTTTTCCGATAAAGTCTCAAAAAATATTATTTTTCGGAAAATTTGCATGAAATTTTGACAATATGTCAAAAAATTAAATTTGGCCAAAACCTATGTGCAGATGTTTGGGGATGAGATACCAACTGAATCGAAAAGAAAATTGGCCTCTATTCAGCGAAATGACAACACAGGGGCCGCAAATCCGAATTTGATCGCGCGAATTTGGCACTAAAAGTGGTTAACTTTGGAGGGTCATATCTCGAAAGCTGCACCAGCTAGAGACTGGCGGTAACTTGCATTCGATTAAGATTGGATCGTTCTATATCATGTTCAAAGGCGAGAAAAATCCGGTATAGGTCGAAGCAGAAAATTGTGCACAGAAGCTCTGACTTCCACACCGAGCATTTTTCACCACTTAAGCCCCGGGCCCTCATACAGCTTAAGAGCTGGCCCAGATTTTTTTACATAACAATGTAGCACTAAGGGTGTCTACAAAAACTGTACGGCCAGAATTTTGAATTTCGCTTCCAAACAATTTTTGGGCACAATTTTTCAAAACTCGCCACAGCGGGCTAGACAGCTTTTCGGGCCACAACAAATTACAGGGTGGTCCGATCGGGTCGGTTCAGCCACCATTCGATTCGTCTTGTCGAGAGCATTCGTTTGCACTCCTCACTCGTCGAGAAAGTCCAACGGACGAGGAGTTGCGGGCAAAAAACGAAAAATTTACAATTTCGGAAATTTCGAAAATTCCGACCCGCGGACACGTTTTTGGTGGCAACTCTCGCGTGCCTGCACCGATCGGGCTGGAACCACTTGCATTCGAAAGAGGACATAATTCCGCATCGGAAGTATGTCATCAGAAAAATTTTATCTCTTCTCTAGCGTGAGCTAGAAAATAAAGTTTGACGGAGCAGAAATCGGCGAAAATGGCGCCAATTTCAAACTTCGTCCGATTTCTCCGCCGATTGCGACATTGAGACTGGTCGTCTATACAGCGTTCGAAAGCAAACATATTAGTGTATAAGTGTGCAAAATTTTGTCAAGATCGGTGCAGGTACGCGCGAGAAACAGCGCGTCGAATTAAGTGGCGCCCATCATATTTTCGCCCTTCTGCTGCGTTTCGGCCCCCCCCCCTGGTCTGCATGAAAGTTCGCCACTATCGAGAGACGTCTGTCACATTTGTTCGACATCTAAACATGAGGAATAATGAGCAGCGGTTATTTGTATGAGGTCCTAAGAAGAAGAATTCGCATTGAGATGCTGTACCCGTCCTGACGGCAGTTACAAACCTATGTGGTCGTCATGAAGGACGCAGCGTTAAAACGACTGCGCCACTTCAATACAGTCGAGTCCAATACAAATGCTACCGTGTTTGTAGTCACTATTGTACCGAGCCTAGTAAATTGCTCGCGCATCAAAAAATCTATTCTCAATATGTCCAGATTTGGGACGCCCAGATGAAACTGCCCACGACAAGTGGTGTAGTCTTTGTCGACATTGCTCAACGCAACGGTACGTAAGTCACACAAACAAGCTTAGTGTGAAAACTTGGGCACCATTTTGGCATCAGCGTCAATTTGAGAGCGTGTGCGTGATAGTGCGCCCTGGATAGTGAAGTGCGGCTTGACATTTAAATCTATAGTTGGGTTTCCACTCATTGCGCTCTGTTGGTGGTACCTGATCCACGAATGGATTAGAAGATTCGCCGCAGGCACACTTTGAGCATATTATTCGTGGCAACTGATCCATTGGTTCACAAATTGTGCTTTGGTTTGTGCGCGCTTCATAAATGGATCAGAGAAATTCGCCGCAGGCATACAGTGGCAATAGAAGGGTCGAAATGAGACGACGCCGTTTGTCTTGGGAACCTTGCAAATATTCCAAACTTCTAAATTCTAAAATCCGAAAATACCGTAAAACCTCCAACAAGCGACCCCCCTCCAATAAGCGACCGGGAGTTTGAAATACTAAACGACCCGCCTCAAATAAGCGACCCCATTTTCTGTCAAAAGCTGTCCGACATTCCTTGATGCGCCACTCTTCCTCCCAGTATACCTCGCAGGAACGTCAGGAAAGGGATGTTCCGTGTTCCGTGCATACTGTGTTCGCGAAATGTTCAGGGCAACAAAGATGGCGAGGTCCGTGAAATGAGTACACCTTGCTTGACGCGCTGTGATTTTTCAACGGGTAAAGCAATTTCGACCAAACCAGTTCGTAACACAACCTTACATATGGAGCTATGTTCATGCCAAGTTTGATTAAATTTGGGTTTCCAAAACAAAATGTGATAGTAACCTAAAAAACCATGTACAACAGTTGGAAGTGTTTCTTTCCGTATTGTACCTACACCGTTGTAAGTCGTTTGTAAATTCAAAACCGCACTCCCCAGGCTAGTCGGTCGTACGCACCACAACACCAAAGGCCTATATACACACTACACAGGCAAGAGATCTCATTGTCAAGCTTCTTTTAACGCTCATTGGCAGTGTCCGCAAAAGAAATCAACTCTGAAACCATGCTGGTCTTGTAACCCACGCGCGCCGTTCCTTCCGCCTGCCAAGGGAGTTCCGTTGGGCAACCTGCAGCAGCTTGTCTGGTTGTTGAGCTTCTAAATACTTACCTCGCTCTCAAGTTTGCCGCATTGCACAGCAAGTACTACATAGGTGCCATCCAGATTCGGGCCGGGGGGGGAGGGGGGGCTAAATGAATTGAATACGTGAAGTATCACGATCACTAGCTACCTAATTTCTATATTTTGCACAAAAAGTTCACAAACGACAAGCGTTAGCTGAGTTTCGGTCGCTAGATCTAGACTCAGCTACGAAGTGC
>JASAMZ010004941.1:0-13232 GCA_030248115.1 Linhomoeus sp. GSCO2_2 | reverse complement strand
GAACTTTCCTAGAATTGACAAATGCCAAGTGGTCGGCTCAGAAGCTACACATACAGGTACAGTATGCATTGTCGATGGGGTGAGGGCGAAGTTCTCTTAATAAACCATCCCCTCTACCTACAACCTCGAATCTAATAGTTTCCCTATTTGCTATCCACTCTATACCTCAAACTCCTTCTTGATCTGCTCCACAGGTACCTTTGGCGGTCTGGGTCTTCTGTGGGGCTTGTGTGGATGGCGCCTTGGAGGCATGGGATGCATACCATCCGCAGGGTCAATTGCCTTCTCAGGTTGTGGCATTTGTGCCGCGGCGAAAGTGGCCAAAATGACCAGAATCAGGGCTGTTTTCACCATGGTTTAACAAAGTTCTTGAAATTGATATTGTTAGGTTGATTGGATGAGTGGCTAACTGGTGGCCAGGCAGTGACTATTTATGCGGAGTTGTTGCCAGCTTTTGCGCGCTCCACATCCGTTTGTGTGATTGTCCAGCTGCAGGCGAGCGGGCTGCGCCAAACGGTTTGACGCACGAAACCCCACTGACGCAAAACGGTTTCAAGGAAAGTGGTGGTGGGAAAGTTTGTCCAGTTGCAAACCGGAAATGGCTTCATTTGATCAGTTGTGACGACAGTAACGCAAGTCTGACCGGCCGGATACGGTAGCTGACCGAGTGCTGTGGCACTCGCTCAGAAGCGAAACACCATTGCTGTCGTCATAATGGCTATTTGCCATGATATGGGCGCATCCGGCGACTCTCGTTTGAAACAGCTGCGCAAACCAGTCATTGCCGTTTTTACCAATGTGCACGTCGCGCTACCAGCTGGCAATACTGCTGACGAGTTCAGAGGTTCTTGCGCAGGCCACACAAGAGTTTAAAATTTGGGCAGTCAATGAAGTCCCAATCCCAAATTCCCAGTTGCTGTAATCTTTCCTTGGTGGGCTGGCCCTTGCGCGCCGATTACTGATTGAGTAAGGAAGGCGCGCAACGGAGAAGAATGAATAAAGTCGCTCTAAAACATCACGACGAAAATCTGAGCGACAATGAAGACTTTGCGCCACGAGTCGTGCAGTCACTCCAGTCAGCCTCTCACACTCACCGTAATTCTGGTTCGGATCAACTGTGTAGCGCATGTTTCCAAAGGAAACTTTTGTCGAAGAACATACCTAAGTTGTGTTATAACGCGTTATCTTGATAATGATATTTGATGACGACCCACTAGCAATTTGAAAAGCTTAGTATGTATATGAGACATATAAGTAATGAAGCGTGCAGCAAATACCGGCTGAACATAACGTCTTGTTTGCGGGAGATGAATCCACCACTGGTCCTGATTTGTTGCGAAACTCCTGCTACGTACCGCTATAAATAAAAAAAATGTTAAGCACCTTTTTGTCACCCACCCGATGGGTATATTCTGAAGCCATTGAAGCCCAGTGAGACGAGCAAATTTGAGCTAATTTAATTTTTTTTTAAAAGATAGCTTATGACGACGCGCAGCGTGCTCGGGGGGTGAAAAAATTTCGGCGGTGGAAGAATTTTGCGAAAATTCAAAAATTCGAATTTTTGCTAAGTAAAAAAAAATCACCCCACAATTTTCGCAATAGTGGACCGAATTTGGTGATTTTTGGATATGTTGTAGGCCCTTGGGTCCTCTAGGCGGCATCACCGGAACGGGCTCCCTAGGTGGTCCGACGCGGGAGTACGGTAGAAAATTCAAAATTTTAAATTTTTTTCCGACCTTTAAAAAATCGTAACTCGAGTTTGCGACGGTGGATCCTCGCCAATTTAATTTCTGACCTGGACACTTATATTACCTTTCATTCGACACCGAAACCGCCGATATCGGTCTTGTCGTTCGGGAGATCCGCGGTCACAAAAGCCCCGGGTCCCGAGCGGAAAATTCGGATTTTCGACTTTGGGTGGATTTTTGGGCTGGAAAGCGTGCCTTTAGCGGCAAATTGACCGTTGCATCGTGTTCCGCGTTAAAAGTTGGTCTAGACAAAGTGTTTTGACCATCTTGAGGTACCGTATCCCGGCCGCGCCGAATTTTTGAATCCCGGGGTCAAATTTTCGAAATCGAGTCTTCACTTGTTTTGGGGGTTTCCGACGACGCGAATCCGGTGTTTGTTTGAACACGAATCCGGTGTTTGTTTTGCGATTTGGGACGCCTTTACCCCGATTTCGGCAACCGGCCGGCCAAAAATTGGGTCCCGGGGTCGAATTTTCAAAATTGCGTTGACAGTTGTGTCTGGGCTTTCTGAGGCCGCAGAACGCGAATCCGTCGTTTGCTTGGCGATTTGCGGTGTATTTAGCCTGATTTTGGCCGAATACTCACGCTCTGTAAAATTTCGCGAAATTCGGAAAATACTGTCAGCCATTGATTTTGCTGCGCCTACAGTACGCCGTCCATATAAGACGCGCTGAGAAAGGCGTCTACGCACGCGCAATCGAACCGAGTTATAGGAGCATCGTACTGTAGCACCGACGCCGTCCACCCCAGCGGGGGATCCCCCGCTGTGTAGCGTAGATAAGGCGCGCCTGTACAATTGGGGCGCCGCTGGCATTCTACATTGTGAGTGGCAGCGGTCAGTACAGCCTGCGCTCATCGTCGTCAGTACAGCCTGCTCCAACGCGTCACGTCACTTGCGCCACATCGGCCTCTAAGTGTATGGCATCTGCTTAGGCCCACCCCGGGCTATAGACCCTAGTTCTACGCTGAAACAATTGGGAACAAACAAATTTAACGGGAATGCAACACTTGTTTTAGTTTCTGTGCCCCCGTCTGCTAAAACGATCACGCGGAGTGCCTATCTGACACTCAAGGAGTGTCACGTATCACTTGTACAACTTCGCACTTGAATATTTGCAGAAATTTTCGCCTGCAGCGCAAAAAATTTGATGCAGTTTTACTGCAGCTTGGTCCCTCCCCCCTGAGGCCCAAAATTCCGCCGCCCCCATTCCAAAATCCTGGATCCGCCACTCGACAATGGACATAAGATGTATTCAAGTCGAGTGCTTATCTGGTATCCAAGTGAGTGAGCAGCGGTGCTCACCACCAATGACGTGGGGAAATTTCACCCAACCCACCCAACATTCTACAAGACTGCGACTACATCCCAGCCGGGAACAGCAATTGCGGTGTGGTACGGTGTGGGTCGTGGAATGTCGCTAAAACGTGGAGCGCCGAATCAGCATTGTCCGGCCGTCTAACACGGCCCAAGTGGGGACGAGAGATTTCTCGATTTGTGGAAATCTTCAAAATGGCCTCGAATTTCGTGGATTTCGAGCGGATGCGCGGCTTGTTCGCCGATCCATTTAGCGTCGCTGCCACCACCAGTGGCGAGAGTACGGCGAAACGGCCGGAGGTAGGTACATTGTATACAGTGGCGGATCCAGGATTTTGGAATGGGGGGGGGGGGCGGAATTTTTGAGGGCACAGGGGGCACCAAGATGCTATACTAGTTGAACGCTGAAGGGGACCTTCAGGGTGGCACTCCGCTTGTTTCGAAGCAAAGCAGACTGTTCGCGTCTCACTACTCGGTAATAATCCTTCACGGAAACGCCAGACTCGTGTTCAGTGTCGCAGACCATGTTCGAACAAGTTTGGACGTGTTTGAACGTGTTTGGATAAGTTTGAACATGTTTGGACATATTTGTACAAGTTTGAACATGTTCGGTCAAGTTTGGGCATGTTTGGGGCGTGTTCTGACGCCAAAAGCAGGCTAAATGAAACTCAAAACGCAAAACAAAAGCCGGATTCGTGTTCTGCGGTGTCAGAAAGCCCAGAAACAACTGTCAACTCAATTTTGAAATTTCGACCCCGGGACCCAACTTTTGGCCGACCGGGTTGCGAAATCAGCGTAAAGGCGTTTCAAATCGCAAAACAAACACCGGATTCGTGTTCTGCGTCGCCGAAAACCCCCGAAACAAGTGAAAACTCAATTTCGAAAATTTGACCCCGGGATTCAAAAATTCGGCGCGGCCCGGGTACGGCACTCAAAATAGTCAAGACACGTTGTCTAGACCAACTTTTGACGTAGAACACGTTGCGATTGTCAATTTACCGCTAAAGGCACGCTTTCCAAGCCAAATCTCCACCCAAAGTCGAAAATCCGAAATTTCCGCTCGAGACCCGACACTTTTGGCACCGCGTATCTGAAGAACGGCACAAGCAATTTCAGCGGTTATGGTCTCAAACGAAAGGCAATATAATGTTCTCGGACAAGTTAAAACGTGGCGAGGATCCGCCGTCGCAAGCTCGAGTTCTGATTTTTTGAAGGTCGGAAAAAATTTTGAAAATTCAAATTTTCTACCGTACTCCCGCGTCGGACCACCTAGGGAGCCCGTTTCAGTTTTGCTCTGAAGAACTTCCGAAGGTCTACAACATATCCAAATATCGTCAGAATCGGCCCACTTTTGCGACAGTTATGGGCTATTGTTTTTTTTTTACTTAGCAAAAATTTGAATTTTTGAATTTTCGCAAAATTCTTCCACTACCGGAATTTTCTAGTTTCTTGTCCAGGCTGCGCGTCGACTCAACCTATCTAACGCAAAAAACCGCTTGGCGATCCGATTTGTGTAGCGCGAGAAAGCTTGGTAAGATGATTCTGTTCAATCCGACGCCCCCTATAGCACTCCTGCTTTTGCAAAGCGGAGTGCCAAAAAGCGCATAAAAAAATTTGCGCTGCAGGCGAAAATTTTTGCCGATTTTGGCCTCTGTTGGTGCAAAAATGCTTTAAAATAGCGCCGCAGGGAAAAATTGGGCCGATTCTGGCCTATTTTGGTACTAAAGTGCTATAAAATAGCGCCGCAGGCAAAACTTTTGGCCGATTTTGGCCTATTTTGATGCAAAAGTGCTATAAAATAGCGCCGCAGGCGAAAATTTTGGCCGATTTTGGCCTATTTTGGTACAAAAGTGCTATAAAATAGCGCCGCAGGCGAAAATTTTTTGCTCTGGAGGTGCTGCCGCTCTATTTTTTGGCACTCCTCCCCTCCAAAAGGGAGGAGTGCTATGGTGATGGTGCGGATTCTGTGTAAATTCAAACGCTCATAAGTTGGGCTAGAGTTGACCGATAGGGGTGAATTTTTTTTTATTCGATATGTCTCGGGAAGACGCAGGGTGGATCGAAGGTCTCGACTTCCGCCCGGGACCCGATTTTTGGCAAGTTGCCAAAAACCCGGTTTTTTGGCCTCCGACGAACTTTGGAGCGCTAGAATAGTGTTCCAGTAGAACGGAGGGAGACAAGCACTGGGCCGAATATGTAAATGACATTGGGCTATCCGACGGTGGGGGCGCCGCTGGGCTGGGTCTGGGCCTGCCCGGGCTGGGTAGCAAAAACCGGGTTTTTCGACCCAAAAGTAGGGTTCAGAGTCCCACTCGTAATTTTTTTGCTTTCGAACGCAGGCGCATGGTATTTGTCGAAGTTGAACAACTTGGATAGATCTTTCCTGAATCGACGTTAGAATTCCAATGAGAAGCTGCCCGGGACGAGAAATTCACTCCAAAGTTGGGTCCTGGGTTTGTGGGTAAAAATTCGGGCACGCGTAACTTTTGACTGGAGGCCAATATCGACAAGGGACAAGGACCGTTCGATAGGCCACGTCGAGCTCTACAACTTTGTAATAGGTCGTTTCTCTGTAAATGGTCAAATTTTTGGTGAAAATTAAAAAAAATCGATTTTTTGACAAAATTTCAAAATTCTGCCATTCATATCTCTGTGCTGTTCGAATCGATATCGACTATATTGACGGAGTGTTTGACGCTTATAAAGGTCTAAATCGTGGCAAAGTTACAGTTTGGGAGGGATAGTTTTCCAGGCAAAAGATCGGTTTTTTTGCGACAAATTTTCGGTATTTCGGTGCAAAGTGGGGTCAGTTGAGATATTTTGGTGTCAGTTGGACTTTCACGTGATAGAGCATCAAAGGTACGTTGTTTTTGTTATAAGCACTTTTTTCGTCCGACGCGTATTTTGGCGGGAAATTTGAATTCAAAATTTGGCTGCCGGATTTGTCTGGGGCACCTACCGTGTAAGTACTCGATTCCGGCTTTTCGGGGGTGCTGATCACGAATTTGGCGTTGTCTTTTCGTTTTGATATGTGTGGGACCATTTTTTGCCACCATACGTGCCCTCAAGTGGAAAACCTGGTTGTGTCAGTTCAGCCGAAGCTAGGTGTGTTGTATGTCGAATGTGGGGTATTGGAGGGTCACAATGGCTTATTTGCCATTAATTTTGCGATCAGAATGGCCACTAAGCTTCACTGACATGCCTCGTTGATCAATGGGCAGCATGATTCAACTCCCAAAATTTTCTGAAAGAGGGGAGGAGTGCCCCGAGGGGCTCTGCCCCCGTCTACTAATCTTGTTTTTCTCGGGAGAGGGAATGGGGGGGGGGCGGTTTGGCCGAATGGGGGGGGGGGGGGGGGGGGCGCCACAACCGCCCCCCCCCCCCCCTGGATCCGCTGCTGATTGTATATGCTACCTGTTGTCTGAAGGGATGGGGCAAGCCCCCCGCCCCCCCCCCCCCCCCCCAACTCCACCCTCGCCGAAGCCGATTGGACTCTGAGACTAATCTGGCAGCCGAAAATTGCCAGAGAACTTGTAAAATCCCAAAATGTTTTGCAGTTTTTGCGGGTTTGGTTTTTGGCACTCCGCCGCTTGAAAAGCGAAGGAGTGCTATAGGAGCGGTAAAGCCCACAGTTAACACCAACAGGCCTGGCGCTCGCTACGAAGCACCTAGGGAGCCAAATTTTTTTCAAAGATAGCTTAGGACGACGCGCAGCGTGCTCGGGGGTGAAAAAATTTCGGCGGTGGAAAAATTTTGCGAAAATTTAAAAATTCGAATTTTTGCTAAGTAAAAAAAAATCACCCCACAACTTTCGCAATGGTGGACCGAATTTGGTGATTTTTATACTCCACAAAAAGTGTGGAGTATATAGCGATTGTGCGCGAAAGTAGAAATTTTAACCGGATGGCGTTCGCGCGTGAAGCGGCCGATTTGCAAACGGTCTTTCGCGTTGGGTAGGCCTAGTGGGTGGGCAGCGTGCACGACATATGGGGTCACGCTGCGGGACTCCGTTGGCGGGAAATTCAAAAATTTAAATTTTCAAAGTACTGAAAAATGGGTTAAACAAGGTAGAACTCGAAAAAGTTGCATATAATGGTATACTATCTTTTGATATGTTGTAGTACTCGATAGTGCCGAACACGGAAAAAAAGAATTGGATCGCTGCGGGACCCATTTTGGCGCGAAATTTGAAAAATTCGCGAATTTCGGCCCCGGGTCGACTTTGACGGGCTGCTGTGCGAGCTAGGCAGATGCTAGAGCGGCGAGACCGCTTTTGATGCTCCTTCTCAGATGTCCTCTATCGAATGACCCATGAACGGAGAAAATCGGTTGAAACACAAAAAAGTTATCTTGGTGGAACTTTTTTGACTCCGGGTTCGAAAATTGCGATTTTGACGTTTCGGCGCTTCTAGCGCTCGAATGCGTAGCCAAATCGTTCCAAAAGTGGTTTTAAACGATTCTACGCTTAAATCTGGTCCGGAAAAGTGTTTTTGAGCAATTTTCGCAGCCACAGTATCCATGCCGCGTCGGTTTGGATTTTGGGTATCGGGTCGACTTTTGCAATATTATACGCGATTTCGGGGTTTTCGGGGGCGCTGATTACGAATTTGACATTGGTTTAGGGTTTAGATGATGTTTGAACATAGTTATGACGAATTTGTATGCTACCGTACCCCAAGTGCAGAATTTCAGTTCCCGGAGTCCATAGGAAACTAGGGGTGTTGTATGTCGAATCTGGGTATTTTGGGATGCAGATCACGAATTCAGCATTGCTTTTGCGATTGGGAGTGTCAGGAGACCACAACAGCAGAGGAGTCACCGTGCGTAGGAGTCCAAATTTGTGGAGTATACTGCGTCCCCCGGACGACTTGCCTGGTTGGATATGTTGTAGGCCTTTGGGTCCTCTAGGCGGCATCGCCGGAACGGGCTCCCTAGGTGGTCCGACGCGGGAGTACGGTAGAAAATTCACAATTTTTAATTTTTTTTCAACATTTAAAAAATCGTAACTCGAGTTTGCGACGGTGGATCCTCGACAATTTAATTTCTGACCTGGACACTTATATTACCTTTCATTTGAGACCAAAACCGCCGAGATCGGTCTTGTCGTTCGGGAGATCTGCGGTGCCAAAAGTCCCGGGTCCCGAGCGGAAAATTGGGATTTTCGACTTTGAATGGATTTTTGGGCCGGAAAGCGTGTTTTAGCGGCAAATTGACTGTTGCATCGTGTTCCGCGTTAAAAGTTGGTCTAGACGAAGTGTTTTGACCATTTTGAGGTACCGCATCCCGGCAGCGCCGAATTTTTGAATCCCTGGGTCAAATTTTTGAAATTGTGTTTTCACTTGTTTCGGGGGTTTTCGACGACGCTGAACACGAATCCGGTGTTTGTTTTGCGATTTGGGACGCCTTTACCCTGATTTCGGCACCCGGCCGGCCAAAAATTGGGTCCCGGGGTAGAATTTTCAAAATTGCGTTGACAGTTGTGTGACTTGTGTCTGGGCTTTCTGACGCCGCAGAGCGCGAATCCGTCGTTTGTTTGGCGATTTGCGGTGTATTTAGCCTGATTTTGGCCGAATACTCACCCTCTGTAAAATTTCGCGAAATTCCGAAAATACCGTCCGCCATGGATTTTCCTGCGCCTACAGTACGCCGTCCATATAAGACGCGCTGAGAAAGGCGTCTACGCAAGCGCAATTGAACCGAGTTATAGGAGCATCGTACCGTAGCACCGACGCCGTCCACCTCAGCGGGGGATCCCCCGCTGTGTAGCGTAGATAAGGCGCGCCTGTACAATTGGGGCGCCGCTGGCATTCTGCATTGTGAGTGGCTATAAGTCAGCGGTCAGTACAGCCTGCTCCAACGCGTCACTTGTTCCACATCGACTAAGTGCATGGCATCTGCTTAGGCCCACCCCCGGCTATAGACCCTAGTTCTACGCTGAAACAATTGGGAACAAACAAATTTAACGGGAATGCAACACTTGTTGGAGTTTCTGTGCCCCCGTCTGCTGAAACAATCACGCGGAGTGCCTATCTGACACTCAAGGAGTGTCACGTATCACTTGTTTTTGTCAACATTTTCCCGTTTGCACACTTTTGTCCACAGACCAATTCCTATCTATCACAGTTCACCTACACGCCTTCCGTCTACGTGGAGACAATGGACCGAATGATAGGGACAAGGAAGTGGGACAAATGGTGGCGCGAGGACAAAGGGGTTCCCATTATGCCGCGCTCTTTGTTCGTGGGACCTCTGCCCAATAAACAGGAGCTTATGGTCCACAGGGTGGGTGGTTTTAGGTGAAATTACAAAAATTGTGTTGTTCTACCCCCCCCCCCTAAAAATCAGGAAATTTCCCAAACATCGACCTAAAATTGGCAAAAATTGTCGCCTGCGGCGCTATTTTTAAGCAATTTTGGATTATTTTGGTACAATTTGCTTCAAAAATGCGTTTTTGGCGACTTTGTGGCAATTTTTAGGTTTCTTTGGCTATTTTTTGGAAAGCTTCAAGAACAGGATTCTTGTTCTTGTTACCCCTCCCTCCCCCCAAATCTCGGTCGAACCCCCCCCCCCCCCCCCCCCCCCCCCCCACCCCACCCCCTAGCCTCGCGACCAATCACAACTATGTTTGACGAGAATTTTTGCAGAAATACGATTTGGAAGGGGTCATACCCGAATATCGGCTGCGTTGCGGTGCAAATGTGCGCGATTTTAGGTGGCCGAAGCGATGAAATGAGATAGATTTCGCTGCGAGCATACTGTAACGGGGAATGCTTAGTTCGCACAATTCGTAGAGTGCGCGACGCTCCGAGTTTTTCAGTCGGAATAGGCGCATTATCGTTCATTAATCATTTAGTTCATTGATACCGTCCCTTTAACTCATTATATACCGCCAGGTTAGTCGGGCACCAACTAACGTCGTTAGTCGGCGGAGATTAGTCGGGCCGCAGACTCGATCATTTTATGGACGCTGTGATAATCGAGGGGCCTGGTCAGTTGTGTCACCAACTCATCTGGGTTAGTCGGCACTTAGGTTAGCCGAGCGACTGACTCGCCCAACTATGTCGGCCGCTAGACTAACCTGTTTCCGACTAACGTCGTTAGTGGGCGTGAAAACCCCGACTAACGACGTTAGCCACCACCTACGGGACGATGTTACATAATGAGTTAGTTAGCGCGCTACGCTCGATCGCAGCCGATGTATGCGCCGGGTTCGAAACCGCCATTGCGTTTCAAATTGGGTGGGTTTTTTTTTTGTTTTTTGTTTTGTTTTTTTTTTTGGTTTTTGTGTTTTTTGTTTTTTTGTTTTTGTTTCGGGTGGGTTGTGTGGTTGTGTGGTTTGGTGGGTTGGGTTGTTGTTTTTGGTTTGCGTCTATATTTTTTTGTGGAGTATATTTTGTATTTTTCTTTTTTCGTTTGTTTAGGGTTTTTTTGTCTTTGTTTATAGGGCTATAACTTTTTTGTGCGCGCCTTTCTATTTAAGTTTTTGCGCGTGGTTTTGTTTGTTTTTGGCTATTCTAATGTTTTTTTTTTTCCCCCCCCGTATTTGCCACGGCCAATTTCAGCCGTTTTCACGCAATAATCATTCGAATTCAGGCGATGGAATCCTGTGGATTCAAGTCGCTATTCGCCTGCGTCGCAGGAGGGGGCATAGGCGTGATGTTTGGACTGTTTACGGCCAGTGTCGACCCCCAATTTAGTATGATTGGAGGGGACCCCGCCAAGGTTGGTGTGATTGACTAGGATTTTTTTGTGATAATAATTGTGGACGTCGTTGTTATCAGTTAGTTGAAAGTTAGTTCTTACCTGTAACGCGGGGGGGGGTCCCCTCATCTCTCCCCCCCCCCCATCCAGCCTGAAAGACCCCCCTCCAAAAAATTGCGAAAATTTTCGCCTGTGGCGCTATATTTAGGCTGTTTTTCATCAAAATTAAGCGATTTTTGGCACTTTTTACCCTTTTCCTTACGTTTTGCCAAATGTTTAGGTCATTTTGACCCCCCCCTCCTCGGTTTTGGAACCCCCCCCCCCCCCCCCTAAAATCCGGATTACCCCCCCCCCCCCCCCCCCCTTCCCGAGGGGGCGCGTTACAGGTATGAAAGTTGTAGTATACGTACCGTGGGGGTTGGGGTCTAAGCTGGAGTTTGGCGGGCGGGGGGTGGTGTGTGGTGGTGGGTTGTGTTGGGTTGGGTGTGGGGTTTGGGTTGGTGGTTTTTTTTGTGGTTGTTTTTGGGTGTGGGTGGGTCTTCTGTGTTGTGGGGTGTGGTGTTCCGTGCTCTTTTGGTTGGTTTTTTTTGGCGTTTCGGTTTTGCTTTTTCTTTGCGTGTGGTTCGGCTTTTTGTGTCTCTTCTTTTTCTTGGTCGTTGTTTTTTTGCGTTGTTCGGGTGGGGTCTTCGCTCGTCTTCGTGTGGTGGTGGTCGGTGGTCTCCGTGTTCTTTCTGCGTGGTTTTTTTTGCGCTGCGGGGCTTCTCGTCTTTTGCGCTGTCGCTCTCGCGCTCCTTGCGTCGTGGGCTCTCGGCTTTTTGGTGTCCTCCTTCTTTGTCTCTTGGTTCGTTCTTTTCGGTTGTTCGTGTGGGTCTTCGCTCGTCTTGTGTGTGGTGTGCGTGGTGGTCTCGGCGTGCTCTTTCGCGGCGGTGTTTTTGCGGCTCGCGGTTTCTTTTTTTTGCTGTTTGCTTGGGTGGTTTTTGTCGTGTGCGCTGTTTTGTGCTCTGTCTTGTTTGTTTTGTTTTGTCTTTTTTTTGTTGGGTTTTGCTTCGGCGTCTTTGCTGTGTTCTTGCGGGGTCTGGGGCTTCTCCTCTCTCGTCTTTCCTTTTTCTGTGTTCGCGAAACAAAGCAAAAAGTTTTAGTGTCGCGCATTTTGCACAACGTTGTTCGGTTCCGGCTAATAATATGGCTAAAGAAAATTGACAAGAACTTGCCGTCGCGGGCATAAATTTGGCGATTGGACGAAAAGTATTGTATTTCAAGGAGAGGGCATTATGAAAACCGTAAATCCTCCAATAAGCGATCCTCCTATAGGATGGTTGAGAAAATAAGCCCCCCCCCCCTCCAATAAGCGCCTACCTTTTGTTAGTACCAGCAGTACCTAGCACTACCATATGTGCTCTGTGACCATTCCTAACACAAGATTGGGCTACATATGACAGCACTACTACTAATCGCGGGCATTTTGATTAATATCTAACGGGTAATTTTGATGAAATTTTGGCACTCCTGAGGGGCCGAGTTTTACAAGCGCCCCTCCTAGAGGTAGGTTGAAAAAAATAAGCGCCCAATGGGCGCTTATTCGAAGATTTACGGTACTCTAATAAGCCATCGCATCACCCCCTCTAATACCTCCCCCCTCCTAGAGAGAGGTTGAAAGAAATAAGCAAGCACCCGATGATTATTAGAGTAGTCACGGTACTTTGGCCCCGAAAACGGTTTGTTACCAAATTTCCATACTGATTGATATTTACACATATTTTTGCATATTCTTTAGGTGTTGTCCGTGAGGGAGACTCTGAAGGAGATGGGCACTCGCATGCAGCAGTACGGCAAGAATTTCGCTTTGGTGAGAGCGTGGTATTTGCTGAATTCGGTATGTAGCTACTATAATTTGTCTGTTGTTGGAGTTTCGTCCATTGGGAGTTGTGACAAATGTTTGTCCAGCGGACTGGACAACGATTTGTCCACTCAAACGTTGTGGCTTTTCAATGGTATTGCGCAAGACGAATGCAGTTGTCTTGTCCAATGGAGAGACGATTTGTTTCCGTCAACTGGCTACCGTAATACGTGTAGAACCGTAATTTAACGAAATGCAGCAAGCGCGGCCGGTACATTTGCAAAGATAAAATTTTAGAAAACTTTGAAATTTCACAACAGAACATGTCGAATTTTCCAGTTTCTGCCATTTCCATCTACACTGAAAGAAATCGTTTCAGGTTGGCCTTATCTACGCTGGGACGGAGTGCATCATAGAGAGTCACAGGGCCAAAACCGATTGGAAGAACGCCACCCTGTCCGGGGCTGTTTGCGGCGGATTGCTGGGACTGAGGGCTGGACTTCAGGTGTGCTTTGTGGGGGGGGGGGGGGGTGAGGGGGAGGGGGGGAAGCCCCCCCCCCCCCCCCCAGCCACAGTTGTGTGACCCCCAGTTCCTTGGGGCAGTGGCGTTGCCAGGATTGACAAGTGAGCA
>JASAMZ010004939.1:0-15113 GCA_030248115.1 Linhomoeus sp. GSCO2_2 | reverse complement strand
TAAGATGCAAAATTACAACTGTTTACCCGGTTTCTTACCCAAGTGTTGGTAGTGGGTAAGTAAACCAGCACCGGTTTTCGGCCTGAAACCAGGTAAGTAAATGCGGCAAAAAACCGGGTAAAAGTAAAACCGGGTACGCAAAACTAAACCGGGTAAGTACGAAGTAAGTATACCCAGTTTTAAAAAACCGGGAAAACCGGGTAAGTACTTACCCGGTTTTCAAGTTGCCATCACTACTTGCTGGCAAAACATAGCAAGACGTAACATTAACGATGTGATTATGGGCGCTTGCTGCACCTCTCCCCGTCCCCAGTACCACACTCGAACCTTTTCTATGCCCTGCGGGCATACGTGTAGCCGCCAACCGGGGGAGGGGGGGGGGGTCGGGGGGGGGGTATATGACCCCTCAGGGGGGGGGGGGGGTCTGAGGCCCCTGGAGGGGGGGGTCAAATGACCTAAAAATTTTGCCGAAAAAGTACCAAAAAATAAGAAAATTTTGCAAAAATAGGCTAAAACGTGCCAAAAATCGCTTGATGTTGGTCAAAAGCGTCCAATTTATGACACAGGTGAAATTTTTGCCATTTTTAAGCGCCACAGGCGAAAATTGTTGAAATTCTAGGGGGGGGGGGGTCTTTTGGGGAAGGCGGGAGGGGGGTACCTGGGGGGGGGGGGTATGGGGGGGGTACACCTCCGGCTAGGGGGGGGGGGCTTACCCCCCCCCATGCCCCCCCCCCCGGCTACACGTATGCCTGCGGGCATGAAAAAGAAGCCAAGTGGGTAGTCGCGGGAAAAATCTATCGATTCGGGTCAATTTCTCCCTTCGGCCGCCCGTCCGTCCGCTCATCGCTCTAGCCCGCAGCTTGTGCCTTCTTTCTATGCATGCTCTGATGTACACCGCATGTGTGTGTGTGTGCGCATGGCGCCTGCTGGCCTGGCCTCCCGTTACTCATCCTATAGGACCCTCTCGACCGTCCCATGTTCTTTCGCTACAGCTAGGGCGAATGCCCATTTCCCTAGGAAGGAATAGTTACAGTAATTCTCTAATAGGCGGCAGGCGAAAAGTTGGTCACCGCCGATCCGATACTGACTTTCGATATTGATACTGATATGGACATCCGATATTGACCCCACCCTGGCTGGGCGTGCAGAACGTCTAGACTGTCCGAACCAAATGCGGTTTCTATGCATTGTATAGTACTAGTGCCTTTAGCCCGTAGGTGATACTGTATCATCTATCATTGATAGCAGCTGTTTTGAGCGCCAGATTGTTAGTGCTAAAGTTGTCAAACCTGTGAGCGTGATAGATCGCCTGCCGCCACTGATCGCATGTCTGAAGACCATTCGATCGTTCGTTTGGGACTGCCAGCAACTGTTCGTCTGTGCAGTGCATCTATCTGATGCTCTCAAGCGCATTGAATGAGACAGATCGCTCACCACCACTGCACGCCCGTAGGTGATACTGTAGGTCCATGACTGTCGATGATCGCCTGACTCAGCTGCAATTGGTCACCAGCTACCAGCTACTGTATAGGTTCACTGCTGTAGAGCCTAATCCTGACATTCTGCGACCAGTTGCAACTCACCAGCGAAAGCTCGTAGGTGTTTCTGTAGTATTTATTTATACTCACTTCTGATGGTCTCAAGCCTATAGAGCATGACGGATCATCAGCCAGCACTGTTCTGCAGTCCAAAGAGCATTCGATCATCTGTAACTGATGACAAACAGCTCTTCTGTCCTACGCATCGTCAGATTCTCAAGTTCTCAAACTGACAGAGCGCAATGGATCGTCCGCCACAACTGTTCTGAAGTCTGTACAGTCAATGACTCGTTCGTCTTTTAGTGATGGCACCTCAGCCGCAGTGCGTCGCGCGAGCAGAGCGTCTTTCATAAATGAATGACAAACAGACATCGTTAGCCGCTTAGTATATAGGATATAGTACCGCCGCGCCTCTCTCTCTCTCGCCGTAGTATAGAGCGCCTATTCGAAAGGAGTCTGTAGTCATTCTTCGCTTGTACCATCTCTTGCTAAGCCAGCGAAGCCTGAGAAGAGCCAGAGAAGAAGCCGGCAGAAGATTCGTCATCAAGACTCATCTCCCGTTCTCTCTTCTAAGAAGCGTCGTCCAATCGTCATGCTGTCATCGTCGTCGTCGTCTTCCCAGAAAATAGCCTGGCCCACTTGCCGCCTGGAGTACCAGAGAGAGGTGGAGCCCTGGCTGCTGGAGATGGCCTCGCTTTCTCCCACAGCCTTCGGTGCGTGCCGCGTGGCGTTGCGCGGCGTACGCGCGTCGCAGCGGGACGGCACGCGTGACTAACACGCGTTCCGCGTTGTTCGCTATGGCTAACGCTTTTGCAGGCTTTCAGAATTCGCCATTTTTCGCGAATTTCTATCACAGAACTCTTTAGCCCGTTGCAATCGCTAGTGGCACGAGATGACACAAATACTAACAGCATTTACTCGTTGTCGGTAGGTGCTTACATACGCAAAATACAGCTCTAGCGCGCGGGTCACCCGCCGAGCATCCAGATAGGAGGGATTTCTACCTGCTGAGAAGGCGCGGGGGTGGGGACGGCAAGCGCAAATATTTCCCCAACTGTTTGTGCAGCGGGAGAACGAGTCATCTCTTCATGAGCTGTCGCCCTGCGTGCCGCGCACCGCTGACAGGCAACTCAGTCGCTCCTTTGGCCAGCTAAAAGCGTCGACCGTCATTTTTTGTACTTCCAAAACAAAAAAATGGAGAGCATCTATGAGGAGGTCGATTCGTCGCGCGATCGGGCCGTATCGGAAATCTATTTAGACGCCGACCACGGCTTCGACAACCCCGGATTCGGCGGGACAGCCGCAGCAGCGACCGAATCGGCCTCGGCAACCACTTCGACCAAGGCGCGCCAGCTCTACTCGAGGGCCGGACCGGCCTTGATGGGTGTTCCCGATCAGGTGAGTGTGATTCAGACGTGGAGCTACAGTAATACTTGAATAGAAGCGCCGAAGATGTTGAAAAATCGCTTCGAATGCCGTGAAATCGTTGATTGCGACAATTGCCTAAAATTGTAACTTGGCACTCGTAGCGCAAGATTCTACGTGCGCAGAGAGCGCATGTAGCAATATGAGTATGCATCTCTGGTACGTCGCGTTGGTAGGTATGCACAGTAGGTGTCTTACTTTACACTACGTATATAGAAGATCTAACGCATACCGACCCTTGCGACGCGAGAATTACAGTGCAATGCATGCAGGTGTACAGTAGAGGTACAAGTACAGCGTTGTGGCTCGCCCAGTATGCCTAAGCGCCGTCTCTCAGAAATTTTCGAATGATCTGAAGATTGCAGGCCTGAGAGTGCGGATTCTCTCGGCGCCCTGCATTCTACATCGAAGTATACTGTAACAACTTTTCCAGTACGCCTCGCACCAAGAGCAGGAGCAGGAGCACGACTACTACTACATCACGGCGGAGGATCAAGAAAGCATGAGCGTCGACTACACGAATCGCAGCTTCCGGGACAACCTGGCCACAATTGACCAGGCGGCCCGGAGCCCCTCCGGGTCGTCTTACCCGGCGGGTGGGATCCGGGTCAAGAGGGAGGGCGACACGACCATCACCACGGAACACAGGTGGGTGAAATCTTAGTGGTTTGGCTAAATTCGACGCCCAGTCTTTGTATTGGCAAAACCTTGAGTGCAGTTTGTGGGGGTGACCAGATTTTGAGTATAAGGTTTAGTGATGTGTGGCCAAATTTATGTAGGCATTGATTTTTAGGGCTGTCAAATCCCACGTGCAGTACAGTGAGTGTCAGCAAAATGCTACTTACATGATTTTGCATCGTACAGTCAACGAGATCACATGGGTTTCTTATGGGCAGTTAAATTGACAGGCGCTTGAGGCTGCCAGATTTCGCGCGCAGTTCTTCGTGACACAGCGAAATGAGCGTACATTGGTGGGGCTAGGTGGGGAGGTCAAATTTCACGTGCACTTTCTTCACTTGCTTCAGAGACCCCTACTCCTTCTACTGGCAACTGGACCAGGCCAGGCGCAAGCAGCAGGAGGTCCAGAGAAGGCCCCCTCCCCCTCCCGAGCCAGAGGAGGAAGAGGAGGAGGAGAGAGTGGTGGAGGAGCTGGTGCAAAGTCCAGACAGCCACGACAGCGGCATACAGCTGGTGGAGAGGCCGCCCCCTCCCCCGCAGCCGCACAGACCACTGCCCGCGGGATGGGAGAAACACGAGGGTGAGTTTTTGATGAATGATGGCACGGTTTCACGCAATGGCTGGACTCTGTGCTGGCGTGGGTTTTCTGGACGCGCACACACGAAGAGTAGAATCGCCTTTGTGCTTTGTGCCCAGTCGCTTCAACGCGGTGCAGACAGGCGAACGAGTGGCTGACTGATCGGCGCCAACGCTGTCGCTCTCACGAGAGGCAGTCACTCGCGCTGTGCACAGTGCAAGCGTTCAGTGTATGTACACACAAGTGGTGTCAACACTTCGCGGCGCGTTTCTGCCGCTTGATTTTGTGGGAGTAGTGGGAATGCCAGATATAGTATGGGAGAGGTACTCATAGATCTCCGAGACTTTGGTACAGTACATAGTGCACATATTTACATTCTAGTGAGTGGCCATTTGACAAAATCTCCTGATCTGCGCTCGTCTTTGTCAGATGTTAGGAGTAGGACCAACTCTATTATGCATGGCCTATGGGCGTACCTGTCATTCAGCTGTTCTTTGCACACTTTGCAGATCCCAGCGGCTTCAGCTACTACTGGCACATCGACTCTGGCACCATCCAGAGGGAGCCGCCCAGCGTCCCGGTGGTCGGTTATTTGATTTGATTGCATTTGATTCGAATTTCGAGCAACTACCGTAAATCCTTCAATAAGCGCCCCCCTCGAATAAGCGCCCCCCTCGAATAAGCGCCCCCCCCCCCTCCAATAAGCGCACCTCCTAGAGGAAGCTTGAAAAAATAGGCGCCTCCCTCCTCTAATAAGCGCCCACCTTTTGCTAGTACCAGCAGTACTAGCACTACCATATGTGCTCTCTGACCATTCCTAACAAAAGATTGGGCTGCATATGACAGCACTACTACTAATTGCAGGTATTCTGATCAAAAGCTAAACAATTTCAGTTTAAAATCTATGCAGATGTTTGCGAAAATGTGACAACAACGGGGAATTTTGGTTAAATTTTGGCACTCCTGAGGGGTCAAGTTAATAAGCGCCCCTCCTAGAGGTAGGTTGAAAAAAATAAGCGCCCAGGGCGCTTATTGGAGGATTTACGGTATATGCCACAATTGGAGCGCCTAGTGTTCGTTGACGTCACTGTAGTCACTGACACCAAGGAAGGAAGTCGTCACTGACATCATCTGTCAGTGGATTTGCGTCACTGACTTCACAAAAGTGACTGTTGACATTAGTCTCATTAACGTAGGTAATTGAAGTCATTATTGTGTCATTATTGACTGCAGTGACGGCTCTACTCACTGATCCCAGAATTTGCTGTACTTAGGCTCGTTATATCACTGAAGTCTGCACTGAAGAAACACTGTTAGTCATGACAGTGTCACTCCAGCGCAGCCTTGCTTGACCAATGCTTGACCAAGTCACCAGTGCTTCGGCACCAATATTCGCTCCATTTGTTGGAGCATCACTGAAGTCACCACATCCACCACTGACAAATGTCCTCTGGCTCCCTCGTTTCAGCAGACCATCAGTCAAGAGGTGGAGGTGGTGCCCCCTCCCACCAGAGTCATTGTGGAGAGGGAGACCCCTCCCTCCCCACCCCTGCAACCGGTGATCGAAGAGAGGGCGTTCAAGCAGACCACCACTAAAAGACGCGTGGAGAACGACCTGGCGGACGACGACGACCAAGTGGGGGCCGGGGGTGCCCTGGGGGAGTTCAAGGTGGGAGGTTACTGTAGGGTGGAGATTTGAGTTTGGTGTGGTTTCTTGTAATTTGAGCGTGTGTTGAAAGGTTGGGCGCTGTTCGGTCGCGAGTGCTTGCAGTTCTTTGTTGAAAGACCGTCTGTAAGCAGGTTTCCAATTGGACCGCCACCTCCCCCCCCCCCCCCTCCTCCCAATTCACGTTTGTATCCTCTTGTATCCAGTCATGAATTCATAACATGTGCTTTATGTGAATTCCAACTGTATCCTGTTTCCCGCGTACCCTGTCTGTTGTGCAATGAGTGTGATAGACAACTGAAAGCCTCTTCGTCACCCCAATCGTCCATCTTTCGATTCCACACAATACACACCAGTGTATAAGTCCTAAAGCTATCCAGTTATTCCTCCATACGCCATACGCATATTGGCTCACTTTGATGGCACGCATGAGGGATAAGAGGCGCGCACACAGCATACCCAATGGGGCCGTCTCAGAAAACAGCCACTTTGATTAATGACACGCTGGATTGTTTCCCCTAGAGTGTGTGTGTGTGTCTACCCCCAATATTATGGGAGTCGGCGGGGGGGTGGGGGGGTGGAGTTTGATCCCCCCCCCCCCCCACATCCCTCTTTGTGCCCGTCTGCCAGGCCGGCACTGGTGTTCTGAACCGACAAATTTCCTCCCCTAGTATGTGTCTGTGTAGTTATTTCTGGCGGAGCGTCCGCAGACGTAAGATTGTCAATACTCCCACACTCCCTCCCTCTCAACAGTCCAATGAAGCATGAACGGCTTTTTGAATGTGCTGGCTTGGATTGCTGACTCAATTTTGGTTGGTGGGGGTACTGTACCTACACCACATAGGTAGGTAGCGCTGAACACCTGAGTGGTATGTAGGTGTACATATGCAAGTGCATTCCCGCCTCCCCCCCCCCCCCCTCATGTTGCAAGTGCCAGATTTTGTTTTCAAATCCAAACGCAATTGTCATGCCTGCCTAATTTTCTGGCAATACAATACGGCAATTGACAATTCAGCCTGTTCGTTTCGCCGTACGCTCTTTGGGATGGACTGAGATTGCTGAAGAGGAACTGACTCCAGAAAAGAGCTCGCGTGCTGTCAACAGAGCCATTCAGGTGAAATATTTTTGAATTCTACTGTAATTTCAAGCTCTCGAACTACCGTACTTTTCGTTCCAGGACCTGTCAACCGGCCGCAACGACCTGATCGACAACGTCGCCAAATGGGGAGACGTAAGACACCCCACAACTATAAAAGTGCACGTGAGTTTTTGCCAAAATAGTCAAATCTTACGTGCACTTTTATAGGGCAAAGAGCTGATCATGGAGCTGGACGACAGAGACCTTCGCCTGATCGATCCAGATAGCGGGGCCACGCTGCACGCCCAGCCCATACACCAGATTCGCGTCTGGGGAGTGGGCAGGGACAACGGACGGTGCGATAGTACTGTAGTTTGGTAATTTGAAAAGTGTGGAATGCTTGTTGGTCATGAGAGTTTGCAGTATACAATGCCATCAAGCTTGTGACCTAACTGGAATGGAACCTGTTTGTAAGTTGTGCAAACCGGATTAAGCTTGTCCAATTGAACGATTGTTTCACTAACGTCATGACGTGCTCACGGCTTTCCACCATTTTGCACACACGCTGTCAATGAAGCGACACGGTGCATTTTGCAGTGAAAGGTACGGGCGTTCAGCACGTCGTTGTTTAGCGGAGCTGCTTGATACTGCCGCTATAGAAGCTTTGCTTTTGTGCGAGCTTTCAATGTGGGCCTGCTATGTCGTTTGATGGTGCCCAATATGCGGATGATAATTTGAAGTTTTATTTGGATGAACCGTTTTGACGTTGGCTCAGATTCTGACGCTTGTAACCCATTGTAGTAAGAGGGTGCAGGATTTGCGTCCAAGACACTGCATGCGACAGTGTTCAGCGCACGGTTGCAAAGTCTACGGACGCTTGCTGTTGCCTTGTCATAAACACAAATCAGCAGGCACAAATAAGCGCAAATCAACTACAGGGCAACCGATTTGCGCTCTTCTCCAAATCTGCTTTGCACCTTCGGTCCGTTCGCGCTTGTTTCTGGGCCTAGTACCGTAGTCGTAGAGTAGAGGTTCCATTACGCGTCAATCGTTTTGCACAAACTCCTAATTCTTTAGGGACTTCGCCTACGTGGCGCGGGACCGCTCCAGTCGACGCTTCATGTGCCACGTCTTTCGCTGCGACACCCCTGCGCGCACCATAGCCAACACGCTGCGAGACATCTGCAAGCGACTGATGCAGCAGCAGCAGAGACCCTCCAATCTACAAAGCGGCTCCTCCTCCGTGGGCAGGAGGAGACATCAGCAGCAGCAGAAGCAGGAAGGTGGGGTGCTGCAATCTACACAGAATACGGTAGTTTGTGTGTTCCTGTAATTTACGGAGAGTCTGTCTGTCTGTCTGTCTAAGTTTTTTCGCCGCCCCCCAGGGCGGCGAGTATATATACGGACGCTATTGTCTGTTCGTTTGTCCGTGTGTGTGTCTGTCCGAAACAACTAGACATGGCGGTTAGTACCACCCAATGGAGTCGAATGCGCTGAGTAACGTGCCGTTGTCCGTTTCTGTTGCTAATTTCGCTATTTCGAGATATTTACAATTAAAATATGAAAATGTCAAAATAGCACTTTTATTTACAAACCGTATCGACAAAGTTTTTGCTGAAATGGAAAGGACATAGCACACGATGAATTTGTGACATAGTTTCGGACTTTAGAATTTACGAAATTAGGGATATTTTCAAGGGTTTTGTCAAAATTCCCAAATTTCGACAATTTCAAACGACTTAAATTTCAAAACTTCTTTGCACCGATGTATCGAGCATAGTCTGCCAAGTATTTAGCAAATAGTTTTAGAGATTATAATTAACGAAATTAGGGATATTTTCAAGGGTTTTGTCAAAATTCCCAAATTTTGACAATTTCAAACGGCTTAAATTTCAAAACTTCTTTGCACCGATGTATCGTGCATAGTCTGCCAAGTATTTAGCAAATAGTTTCAAATTTTATAATTAACAAAATTAGGGATATTTTCAAGGGTATTGTCAAAATTCCCAAAATTTCGAAAATTTCAAACGGCTTAAATTTAACAATATCTTTGCGTTGATGTATTGGGCATTGTCTGCCAAGTATTTAGCAAATAGTTTCCGATTTTATAATTAGCGAAATTAGGTATATTTTCAAGGGTATTGTCGAAATTTGCAAATTTCGACAATTTCAAACAGCATAAATTTCAAAATTTTTTTGCACGGATGTGTCGAGCATAGTCTGCCAAGTATTCAGCAAATAGTTTCAGATTTTATAATTAGCTCAATTAGGGATATTTTCAAGGGCATTGTCGAAATTTCCAAATTTCGACAATTTCAAACAGCTTAAATTTCAAAATTTTTTGCACGGGTGTGTCGAGCATAGTCTGCCAAGTATTTAGCAAATAGTTCTTGATTTTATAATTAACGAATTTAGGGATCTTTTCAAGGTTTTTGCCAAAATTGCCAAATTGTGACCCAAAAGAAAAGGGCGTCGTCCCATTTAGACCCTCTTCATTCCAAAGTGAACCTGCGGCGAACATTCCTGATCCATTTATGGATCAGTACCCACCAATGGCCTTTACAGGCATCGATTGCCCAAGTATGACACAGTCTTTCTTTGGAAACTCGAAGTAACTGCGGCGAAACTCCCCGAAGAAATGCTCAACTTTCTATTCTGACACACTATGGAATACACTCCTCAAATACACGAAACACTATGCAATGCCAATCAACCATCATCGGATACCTAGTTTTTACTCTAAGCTTGTTATCACTAGAATTTTAATTTCTATGACTGACAATTAATTTTAATGACTAGAATCACTAGAACACGGTGCAGTATTTTTCAAAATATCAGCATACAGTACACCAACACTTGCAGGCGAGTTCCCCACTCCGATGGAGGAGCCCAAGAAGGTGATCCGCGCCCACTTTCTCGGCGTGACACAAGTGCCAGGAGCTACTGGTGTGTTTCGTGATAAGTCAGTTACGATTAACACACATGGAGTAATACAAAGACGGAAAGAGTGACTGTTTTGAAATACCAAGACACTGCAGTTTGTTGGCTGGGCTCGAGTTGTATTCTCAGAGAGGGCTGTTCTGGGGCGACACTACACTGTTGGAAAGTTTGTAATGCTTGCGCCGTAAGTTCTCACACTGCTCCCGGCTTGTTGGTAGAGCCCCTCCAACGATTTCGCACTAGGCACCTGCTCCCCAACCTGCTTGCAATATGCATTGTCCTCACAAGCATCATCGTTCCATTCCCCATTTCACAGGCATCGAGATCCTGAACGAGGCAGTGGACCGTCTAGTGGGCCAGGTCCGTCCCGAGCGCTGGATCCTGGTCGACGTCTCCATCGCCCCCTCCACCATCTCCATCCACGAGGTGGGAGGCAACCAGATCGCCGAGTGCCGCGTCCGCTACCTCTCCTTCCTTGGCATCGGCAGAGACATCAAGTGAGCAACTTGAAACTGGAGATGGTCTGATAAACATTTGCAATGCAGTACAGCAAGTGCAATACAGTACAATACAGTACAGGATAGCACAGTACAGAAGGGTAGTGTACGATAAGTCTGGTTCACTCACAACAAACTGTACTGGCATTGTTCCCTGGTATGCGCTTTGCAGAACCGTAGAATCCAGTACTCATGCATCATCAGTGGCCAGTCATCCCTCTCTACCTCTGTGTCGCAGGCACTGCGCCTTCATCATGCACACCTCGTCGGAGAACTTCATGTGCTACGTGTTCCACGTGGAGCCCAGTGCGGGCGCAATGGCGAAGACCATTGAAGCGGCCTGCAAACTACGCTACCAGAAAGTGCTGGACGCATACGGTACGGCCAGCAGACAACAGGCCCCGCCCTCTGTGGCCTCCCCGTCCAGCTTCTACTATGGAAGGGTGAGCTGATAATCAATTGTTCACACATAGGAGCCACATACAACCAAGGGCCAGATCATGCTTGAGAGACGAACGTAATACGCGTACTGACTATCGAAAGCGAGCCAAAAGAGAAACTTATGAAAGTCGTGTCGCTGTTTTGGTTCAGACTTGAGGCCTAAGCCTTAGCTTAAGCCTAAAGCCTAGACAAGCTTAAGCTCAAACTTATACCTTTAGCCTAAGCCTGTAGTTTGTGGAACTTTTGAGTGGGTAGACTACAGAACAGAAATACAGAAACGACTGCCGCCCGAAACGTTCTATCAGTTGTGTTTACCTCTCTCTCCGTTACCGATCATGGGTTCAGGCTTTGGGCGGCAGTATTCGCGACGCCTTCGGAAACCTGACCAGTCGTTTCTACAATCGACCCAACGATGGCGGTGGCACATTTTGATGGATTTCGACCAATAAACTATTCTTTGCGGCATTTCCCTGGTTGCATAAACGAAGTGATTATGACCCTTTGTCTTCCCGTATTCTGCTGCACTGTGTGTGTAGGAATACAGTAATCTAAATAGACACTGACAATTTGAAACGGATGGTAAGTGTGGCCCGCTGTTTGCCTTATGGAAGCTGTCGTACCTATAATTTGTACCGTGTAATCTTTGATATGACTTGCAATGCTCTGACGTGCGTATGCCGTACGGTACGTAGGGTACGTAGTCGGTGCGTGTATTCGTCATTGGCCCCGCTGTGGTTTCGTTGTGTCATATGCGAGTTGTAGATTCGAAAGTCGTGCGGAGTGACGTCAAATTTTTCCTGCGAGAGCTCGGCGTGCGTGCCTACCTACGCACCTGCTCGCGTAAGTACGTACCGCTCTCAGATATCTGAAGCCCCTCCGTAAATCAGCCGTAAATGTTTAATTTGTTCATGGATCACAGATCACGCAACGCTACCTAAGTGTCGCTTTGGTTAGGCTCGCGCTGACCGGCTTCACGGAGCGCGGAGCATGGGGAGGCGGAATGGAGGGTGGGGGGGGGGGGCTGTTGGAGAGGTTCACTATACGCGCCATTACGGCTGTCATCACAAATCCTACAGCCTTTGCCGCCCCACGACTGCATTGCAAACTGACGGATAAACGTGACAGCTGGCGCAGTCGCTTCCTTCTGTTGTTCGGAGAATCGCATGAGCACGCTACACTGTATGCAAATACAGAACGTACATAGTTATAGAACCTTTCCTACAGTACGGCCCGAACAAAACGACCACAAACTATACCTACTCTGACTGTAGCGCCCTTCGTGCAGTGTGTTCACAACGACAACAACTTATGTAATCGCATATTAGCTGCATCTGAATCGAATAAGCATCCACAATTTTATTTAGTATGGTTAGTCGTCGGGCTCAGTTTCTCCTGGAGAATTCAGGGAATGTCACCGACAGACTACCGCATGCGCTTATTAGACTCACATAATCACGTACTGCCTTCAATTTCGCGACGAACTCGCTCGGCGCTCGACCGTCTTATCTGTCTGTCTGTCAGCTGATATCGGGCCGACAGGGCCTTTCGTTGAATGAGATGGCATTCCCGTCTTCTTTCTTCCGACTCCGTCTTCTGTCGATAGCATTATCAGTGAGCCATTTCTTCTTTGAGGCTGTAAATCTGCGCGGCAGTGTCGCAGGTTCCGTTACGCGAACTTACCATTCTGGAAAACGACAAGCGATTTCCGAGTCGTTTCACGCCGAGAGAGTCTTTCGCCATCGGTCTTTGCTTCTAAAGAATAATGAACGTGGCTACGACGCTGCCGCTCTCCTACGTATGTTGGTTGTCAACTTTTAAGGGGGGGGGGGGGGGGGGGGGGGGATCACCCACCCAGTATGGTATGGGCTTTCTGGGGCTCCGATTTCCACTGGGTGAGCCAGACATCAAGCTCCGGTATTAAAAAGTCGAGTTTGTATTGTATTCTGACTGACATTGCAAAGAGTTGCGTTCTTTCTGCAGAGAGTGCGAGAGCTCATCGCCCGTTCTGCTCCGCTTCACGAGCTCCCCCTTCGTAAGAGCGTATTGCATAGCAATATTGATATCGCCCGGGATTTGGTTTTTAGAGCAAAAAGATCCCTCTTTCAAGCAACGCTTTTAGAAAAGTGACAAAAACTTGTCAAAGTTTTGACAAACATTTAACAGAGCACAAAAGAGGACATTAGGAGCAATCAAACCATGTCGCGCGTCTTTCCATGTCGCAAAACGAAGTTTGTTTTTCTTGGTGCACGTTGTACTAATCAAAAATTTGAGTCAGAAAGCGAAAGCCTTCGAATGACGTGCCGATGAAAAAGCGCGTGTAGAGCTTTCAACTGACGTGTCGATTGCCGCTCTACGATATAGGACGAGCGAGATAGATAGAGCCGTTTTGTGCTTTTGAACCTTCGAGTTACTGTAGCTCGCGAAGCTCAAATCTTCAACCAGTGTGATGACAAATGATCAGTGAGTCGAGAGCTATCGAATAACTCGAGATCGTCTCTCTACGACGCAAATTGAGCGAGTTAGAGCGATTTTAGTCTAAAAGTCTCCAGAATGGCGTTTTCCATTTTGCGTGTTTGCGTAATGCTAAAAATTGTTGCTGCCGCATGAAAGAGCACGTCGAGAGCTTTCAACGGACGTATCGACCGCCGCTCTACGACGTAAGACAGACGAGTTAGAGCCGTTTTGCGTTTTCAACCTTCGGGTTACTGTAACTCGCGAAATTCAAATTTTTGAGTTTCGACCAATGGAGAACAAATGATCAGCGAGTCAAGAGTTAGCCACTCAGCTCAAGATCACCTCTCTACGACGCAAGTTGAGCGAGTTAGAGCGATTTTGGCGTCAAAATGCCGAGAATGACGTTTTCCGCGGTGCGTGTTTGTGTATTTTAAAAAACTTTTGCAGCCGCATGAAGGACCGCGTCGAGAGCTTTCACCTGCCGTGTCGATTGCCGTTCTACGACGTAACACGAGCGAGCTTGAGCCGTTTTGCGTTTTGACCTTTGGGGTACTGTAGCGCGCGCAATTCAAACTTTTGAATTTCGAAACCTCTTAGCTGAATGATCAGTGAGTCGAGATCTATCGGTAGAGCCCAAGATCTCCTTCCTACGACTTTCCAACGCCGAGATCTGAGAGCGTAACAGACGAACGCACGCTCGAACGCACGCACGAAAAGCTCTCGTAGGGGTACGCCCGGCTGAGACGCGGCGAAACAAGCTGTTTTTAAAAAGTTGAGTTGTTTTATTAATACAGAGTGGTTTGTGAGTGTTTTAAAGTGGAAGAGTAATAGAGTGGATACTTTAGTAAAGTGTTTCGAAGCCTTTCCGATATGACGCGCGCCCGCCCGGAGTCCACTATTCATGTGCTACTTCTGACACTCTCCTTTCTGAGGGATTCTTGCAAGGCAACATTGGGATCGCCCGGGATTAATTTTTTGAGCAAGGCACACACATTTTTGAGCGGTTGTTGCAAGGCAACATTGGTATCGCCCGGGATTAATTTTTTTAGCAGACAAAATTGTTCGTAAGACAAGGGTTAAAAAACAAAAGTATTTCTTTAGGAATGACCGTTCAACAACTGCCTCAACGTAAGCTTTCAAACGGTCCAACGAACGCCGCTCTACAATGTAAGACGAACGAGTTAGAGCCGATTTGCTGTTTGAACCTTTGAGTTACTGTAGCTCGCCAAATTCAAACTTTCGAATCTCGACTTCTCTTAACGGAACGATTAGTGTGACGAAACCTATTCAACAAACTCAAGATCGTCTCTCTACGACGGAAGACGAGTGAGTTAGAGAAGTTTTGCGTTTTGAACCTTTGGGTTACTGTAGCTCGCGATATTCAAACTTTTGAGTTTCGACCAATAGAGGAACAAATGATCAGTGAGTCAAGAGCTATCCAGCAACTCTAGGTCGTCTCTCTACGACGCACGCTGAGCGAGTTAGAGCGATTTCTGTGCTAAAAACGCGAGAATGTCGCTTTTTGTGGTGCGTGTTTGCGCAGTTAACAAATTTTTTACGCCAAGTGAAAGAGCACGTCGAGACCTTTTAGTTGACCTATCGCACGGCGCTCTACGACGTAAGACGAGCGTGTTAGAGCGGTTTTGCATTTTGGACTTTCAGGTTACTGTAGCGCGCGCAATTCAAACTTTTGAATTTCGACTTCTTTTAACGGAATTATCAGTGCGCCGAAACCTATTCAACGAACTCAAGATCGTCTCTCTATGACGGAAGACGAGCGAGTTAGGTAAGTTTCGCGTTTCAAACCTTTGAGTTACTG
>JASAMZ010004934.1:0-10730 GCA_030248115.1 Linhomoeus sp. GSCO2_2 | reverse complement strand
GACAACATTTTGACAACAACAAGCTCCGGTATTAACCAGGCAAGTCGTCCGGGGGACGCAGTATACTCCACAAATTTGAACTCCTACGCACGGTGACTCCTCTGCTGTTGTGGCCTCCTGACACTCCCAATCGGAAAACTAATGCCGAATTCGTGATCTACATCCCAGAATACCCCAGAATCAACATACAACACCCCTAACTTCCTATGGACTCGCAGAAAGGAAATTCTGCAGTTGGGGTACGGTAGCATGCGATTTCGTCATAGGCACGTTCAAACATTATCTAAACGATAAACAAATGCCAAATTCGTATTCAGCGCCCCCGAAAACCCCGAAATCGAGTATAATATCGCAAAAGTCGACCCGACACCCCCAATTCAGGCGGACGCGGCAGGGATACTGTAGCTTCGAAAATTTTTCCAAAACACTTTTCTAGACCAGATTTAAGCGTAGAATCGCTTGAAACCACTTTTGGAACGATTCGGCAACGCATTCGAGCGCTATAGACGCCGAAATGCGAAAATCGCAATTTTCGACCCCGGAGTCGAAAAAGTCGCAGTGTAAGAAAGTTTTTTGTGTTTCGCCCGATTTTCTCCGTTCATGGCTCATTCGATAGAGGACATCTGGGAAGGAGCAACAAGAGTGGTCTCGCCGCTCTAGCTGCTACGTAGCTCGCACAGCAGCCCGTCAAATACGACCCGGGGCCAAAATTCGCGAATTTTTCAAATTTGGCGCCAAAATGGGTCCCGAAGCGATCCAATTCATTTCTTCCACCCTCGGCCCTATCGAGTACTACAACATATCAAAAGATAGTATATACCATTATATGCAACTTTTTCGAGTTCTACCTTGCCTAACCCATTTTCCAGTACTTTGAAAATTTAAATTTTTGAATTTCCCGCCAACGGGTTCCCACAGCGTGACCCCATATGTCGTGCAGGTTGCCCACCTACTAGGCCTACCCAACGCAAAAAACCGTTTGCAAATGGGCGCTTCACGCGCGAACCCCATCCGGTCCAAATTACTGCGTTTCGCGCACAATCGCTAATATACTCCACACTTTTTTGTGGAGTATAAAAAGTTGAGTTTGTATTCTGACTGACATTGCAAAGAGTTGCGTTCTTTTTGCAGAGAGTGCGAGAGTTCATCGCCTGCATGCTCCGCTTCATGAGCCCCCGCTTCGCAAGAGGGTATTGCATAGCAATATTGATTTCGCCCGCGATTTGGCTTTTCGAGCAAGAACATCCCTCTTTCAAGCAACGCTTTTAAAAAAGTGACAAAAACGTGTAAAAGTTTTGACAAACAATTGACAAAGCACAAAAGAGCGCACGCACTACGAGCAATCAAGCCGTGTCGCACTTCTGCAAGTATGTATGTTGCAAAGAGAGATCTTTGTGTTAAAATTTCGAGAATGGCGTTTTCTGGGGTGCGTGTTTGCGTAATTGAACAAAGTTTTGTAGCCGCATGAAAGAACACATCGAGAGGTTCTACCGAGTTAGAGCCGTTTTGTGCTTTTGCACCTTCGAGTTACTGTAACTCGCGAAATTCAAACTTTTGAATTTCGACCAATGGGAGAAAAAATGATCAGTGAGTCGGGAGCTATCCAAAAAGCTCGAGATCGTCACTCTACGACGAAAGTTGAGCGAGTTAGAGCGATCTTAGCGCCAAAATCGCGAGAATGGCGTTTGCAGCAGTGCGTGTTTGCGTAATTGAACAAAGTTTTGCTGCCACATGAAAGCACACGTCGAGAGCTTTCACCTGACGAGTCGATTGCCGCCCTACGACGTAAGACGAGCGAGGTACAGCCGTTTTGCGTTTTGACTTTTGGGTTACTGTAGCGCGCGCAATTTAAACTTTTGAATCTCGACTTCTCTTAGCGGAATGATCAGTGAATCGAGACCTATCCGCAGAGCCCAAGATCGTCTCTCTATGACTTTTCAACGCCGAGATCTGAGAGCGTTACGTACGCACGCACGCACGGACGGACGCACGGCCGCACGCTCGCCGAGCTCTCGTATGGTGTCGCCCGCCTGAGGGCGGGCGAAACAAGCTTTGTCTAAAAACTGTGGCACCACGTTGGCATCAGTGTAAACTTGAGAGCGTGTGCGGGATAATGTGCACTGGATAGTGAAGTGCCGCTAGACATTTAGTCGACAATCTGGTGGGGTATAGCCGCAATTGGTCTATGATTTGTTCGTGGTACCTGATCCACATATGGATCAGAAGATTCGCCGCAGGCACACTTTGCGCTTATAATAGTGGCAACTGATCCATAAATGGATCAGAGAAATTCGCCGCAGGCACACAGTGCAATAAAAGCGGGAGGACGCCCCATTGAAAAGGGTATAAATGGGACGACGCCCTATTCTTTTGGGCTTAGTGCTCGACTAGGGTCTATAGCCCGTCGATAACGCATTGCAGCTTCAGACACCGATGTCGCGCAGCTGACGTGCTGCAGCTTCAGAGGCCGATGTCGCGCAGCTGACGCGCTGCAGCTTCAGAGACCGGTGTCGCGCAGCTGACGTGCTGCAGCTTCAGAGACAGATGTCGCGCAGGTGACGTGGTGCAGCTTCAGAGACCGATGTCGCGCAGCTGACGTGCTGCAGCTTCAGAGACCGATGTCGCGCAGCTGACGCGCTGCAGCTTCAGAGACCGATCTCGCGCAGCTGACGCGCTGCAGCCTCAAACACCGATCTCGCGCAGCTGATCAAACACCGATATCGCGCAGCTGACTCGCTGCAGCTTCAGAGACCGATGTCGCGCAGCTGACTCGCTGCAGCTTCAGAGACCGATGTCGCGCAGCTGACGCGTTGCAGCTTCAGAGGACGGCGACTGCGCCTCTCTCCGTAATCAGCAAAGAGACCGCCCGTGACAGTGGCACCTGACAAACCGACGTTTTGCGCGTCGCCTGTGCCCGTGACCCATGCGCCGTTCTTGGTCAGAAGACAAACCGACGTTTTGCGCTTCGCCTGTGCCCGTGACTCGTGCGCCGTTGCACCGTTCTTGGTCGGAAGACGAAACCCCGTGTTGACGGTGCTTTGACAGTGTGTAAAGCATATTGTTATCAACTTGGGTCTCACAGCGAACCGAAAAAGCTCTTCCGAACGTCTATCAGCGCAAGTTGGGTCTCACAGCGAAGCGAGCCCCACTACGCCTATGGCGGAATCGTAATCGTTGTTGCGAAGAATGTTGTTCCGAAAACGGCCGAAATTTGGCAGAATATCGCGCATTTCGGACGATTTAGGCGGCGGCCATAGACCAAACTTGGCCAGATGGTGCAGCGTCGAACGGCGGTTCCGTTGATGCACGGCTCGTCGCGATCCGCCGCCGCAGTCAGCAGTTAGCGCCAAAAATGTGCCCCAAAAACGATATTTTCGGAATTTCGACCGAATTTAGGCGGCGGCCGAAGACGAAACCAAAACTGGTCGCTTCCCCGTCGGAAGGCGGTTCTTTTCGGCCCGGGATCGCCGGTATCCGTGCCCGAAGTCGGGAGTTATCGTTCAGACAAACAGACAGAGATTCGGAGATTAGTATAAGGGATGCATCCACACAAAGGTATGTTGAAATTTAAGCTGCTTGAAATTGTCGAAATTTGGAAATTCTGACAAAAACCTTGAAATATACCTAAATTCTTTAATTATAAAATCTAGAACTATTTGCTAATTACTTGACAGACTATGCTCGACACATCCGTGAAAAGAAATTTTGAAATTTAAGCTGTTTGAAATTGTCGAAATTTGGGAATTTTGACAAAAACCTTGAAAATATCCCTAATTTCGTTAATTATAAAATCTGAAATTATTTGATAAATACTTGGCAGACTATGCTCGACACATCCGTGAAAAGAAATTTTGAAATTGAAGCTGTTTGAAATTGTCGAAATTTGTGGATTTTAACAAAATCCTTAAAAATATCCCAAATGTCGTTAATTATATTCGCTGAAACTATTTGCTAAATACTTGGCGGACTATGCTCGATACATCCGTGCAAAGAAGTTTTGAAATTTAAGCTGTTTGAATTTGTCGAAATTTGGGAATTTTGACAAACACCTTGAAAATATCCCTAATTTCGTGAATTCCAAAATCCGAAACTATGTCACAAATTCATCGCGTCTTACGCCCTTTCCATTTCAGCAAAAACTTTGCCGATACGACTTGTAAATAAAAGTGTCATTTTTGACATTTTCATATTTTAATGGTAAATATCTCGAAATAGCGAAATTAGCAACAGAAACGGACAACGGCACGTTACTCAGCGCATTCGACTCCATTGGGTGGCACTAACCGTCGTGTCTAGTTTTGTGACACAGACAGAAACACACACGAACGGACAATAGCGTCCGTATATATGTATACTCGCCGCGCTGGGGCGCGGCGAAAAAAGGATGCGCAATGACAGTGGGGCCATGTTCTCCAGCGCGTGAGTTGCGCGACAACGGGCTGCGAGTATCCGATCGAACGCGTGAGTTGCGCGACAACGGGCTCCGAGTATCTGCTCGAACACGTGAGTTGCGGGACAACGGGCAAGCAGGAGCTCCAGCGCGTCAGCTGCGCGACATCGGTCTCTGAAGCTGCAGCGCGTCAACTGCGCAACATCGGTCTCTGAAGCTGCAGCGCGTCAGCTGCGCGACATCGGTCTCTGAAGCTGCAGCGCGTCAGCTGCGCGGCATTGGTCTCTGAAGCTGCAGCACGTCAGCTGCGCAACATCGGTCTCTGAAGCTGCAGCACGTCAGCTGCGCGACATCGGTCTCTGAAGCTGCAGCGCGTCAGCTGCGCGACATCGGTCTCTGAAGCTGCAGCGCGTCAGCTGCGCGACATCGGTCTCTGAAGCTGCAGCGCGTCATCGGTCTCTGAAGCTGCAGCGCGTCAGCTGCGCGACATCGGTCTCTGAAGCTGCAGCACGTCAGCTGCGCGACATCGGTCTCTGAAGCTGCAGCGCGTCAGCTGCGCGACATCGGTCTCCGAAGCTGCAGCGCGTCAGCTGCGCGACATCGGTCTCCGAAGCTGCAGCACGTCAGCTGCGCGACATCGGTCTCTGAAGCTGCAGCACGTCAGCTGCGCGACATCGGTCTCTGAAGCTGCAGCACGTCAGCTGCGCGACATCGGTCTCTGAAGCTGCAGCACGTCAGCTGCGCGACATCGGTCTCTGAAGCTGCAGCGCGTCAGCTGCGCGACATCGGTCTGTGCAGCTGCAACGAGTTATCCACGGGCTATAGACTCTAGTTGTGAAACTGAGCAGAGCTTCGCACATGCGCATTGTGAACCTGACCAGAGCTTCGCACATGCGCATTGTGAAAATGAGCAGAGCTTCGCACATGCGCATTGTGAACCTGACCAGAGCTTCGCGCAAGCGCATTGTGAACCTGACCAGAGCTTCGCGCAAGCGCATTGTGAACCGGAACAGAGCAAATTCTTCTGCAACGGGAAGGCGGAGCGGCTAGTTTGAATTGTGGTCGCTTGGCGCGCGTTGTGATTGACGTACGTACAGTGTACCTATTACTGTCGTTTCAGCGCCTGATGACGGCCCCAATTGAAGGGTCGAAAGCTTGCGGTAAAAACTTTGGTACAGATACCCCTATGCCACTCACACATGGACAGTTGTCATGAGTGAAACCGATTTGGCGACAAAACAAGAAGGGGACTTAGCGGATGTAAGTTTCCCCAAAATTAATCTACATAATCTACAATTCAACCTGCTATAACGGTAAGCTGACAAGCCAAATCCTTCCATCAGGCGAATTATAAAGAACAATTGTCACACTCCGCAACAAATATACATACTATCTAAAGAAGGGCTGATGATTGGCAAGGCCGGCCAGCACGTCCACGGCGATCGACTCCTGTTCCGTGAGATTGTCGGCATCGAGCAGGACCAGTTGTTGCTTCGCTGATCGCTGCTGTCCATTGTGGTGGGACACCGCCGCCGACTGGTCCATAATCAGGACCCCATGGGCCGTCACTGCCACCGAAGGAGGAGGAGGAGCGACGGCCTGCACAGACGGCCCCACCTGCTGGAGCTGGGAGCGCTGCTGCTCGTGCTGCGCCTGGAGGAGATAACGAGACCTGCAGTCGACCTGCGGGCCCACGCATGCACACGTGTACACATATTCCAACCGGGGAGGGATACAGCCAGGGTCGCTGGAGCGGGGGGGGGGGGTGGGTAGAGAATGGGGGTCAAGTCAAACGACCTACTACAGTACAGTGTACCGTATAAAAGATTTTGCTAAGAAGCACTAGGAAGGGCAGGAATTTATCAACAAGGAATACATAAGCCAAAGTGTACGTGTGCTACACGCAAGGGCGGGTCAGCGCCTCTGATTGCGCCGCGTCTGCTGGCTAGTTTTCATTACAGATGATCGACCCCACTACCGGGTTTTTCCGCTTAAGCACCCCGGGGCGCTTACGTTGAAATGGGTTCTCTGGCGACCCAAAATTGGCGCCACGTAAGCGCCCCGGGGCGCTAAGACGGAAAATGCTCTAAAGTACTGTAGAAGAAGTTTCCCTTTCCTGACCTCTTGTGCTGATGTGAGTTATTATGCTTCTCCAAGTGCCAAACGGACAAATTCTACTACCAAGGACATGTCACACCAAACCATTCTATTGATTTCGGTTAACTTCTGAAGAAACTTCTTCTGTGCCCATTCTTCTGTGAATGTGACCATTTCTCTGTGATAGTATCCATTCTTCTGTGAGGAGTGCCCGTTTATCTGTGGCCAATCATTTTCCCCTCTGGTGGCCTACTGCTCTCCGCCGACTTCGTCGGGGCGGAGTGCCAACAAGCTCCGGTATTAAAAAGTTGAGTTTGTATTCTGACTGACATTGCATAGAGTTTCGTTCTTTCTGCAGAGAGTGCGAGAGCTCATCGCCCGTATTGCTCCGCTTCACGAGCTCCCCCTTCACAAGAGGGTGCTTAGCAATATTGATATCGCCCGGGATTTGGTTTTTAGAGCAAGAAAATCCCTCTTTTGAGCAACGCTTTCAAAAAAGTGACAAAAACTTGTCAAAGTTTTGCCAAACATATGACAGAGCAAGTTTTGCAAATAATCCGTGAGTCGTGAGCTATCCACTGAGCCCGAGATCGTCTCTCAATGACGCAAATCAAGCGAGTTAGAGCGATTTTAGTGTTCGAATCTCGAGAATGGCGTTTCCCGTGGTGCGTGTTTGCGTAATGTTAAAAATTGTTGCTGCCGCATGAATGAACACGTCGAGAGGATTCACCTGACGTGTCGATCGCCGCTCTACGACGTGAGCCGAGCGAGTTAGAGCCGTTTTGCGTTTTCGGACCTTTGGGTTACTGGGGTTACTGTAACTCGCGAAATTCAAACTTTGAGTTTTGACCAACGGGAGAACAAATGATCAATGAGTCCAGAGCTATCCAAGGTGCTCAAGATCACCTCTCTACGACGCAAGGCAGACGAGTTAGAGCCGTTTGCGTTTTAAACCTTCGGGTTACTGTAACTCGCGAAATTCAAACTTTTGAATTTCGACCGATGGGAGAACAAATGATCAGTGAGTCGGGAGCTATCCAAAAAGTTCGAGATCGTCTCTCTACGACGCAAGTCGAGCGAGTTAGAGCGATCTTAGCGTCAAAATCCCGAGAATGCCGTTTCAGCGGTGCGTGTTTGCGTAATTGAATAAAGTTTTGCAGCCGCATGAAAGAGCACGTCGAGAGCGTTCACCTGACGTGTCGATTGCCGCTCTACGACGTAACACGAGCGAGCTAGAGCCGTTTTGCGTTTCGACCTTCGGGTTACTGTAACTCGCGAATTTCAAACTTTTGAATTTTGAAACCTCTTAGCTGAATGATCAGTGCGTGGAGACCTATCCGTAGAGCCCAAGATCTCCTCTCTACGACTTCCCAACGCCGAGATTCGAGAGCGTAACGCACGGACGGACGGACGGACGCACGCACGCACGTGGAAATTCAAAAGTTTGAATTTCGCGAGTTACTGTTACTAAAAGGTGCAAAAGCACAAAACGGCTCTAACTCGCTCGCCTTACGTCGTAGAGCTGCAATCGACACGTCAGGTGAAAGCTCTCGACGTGCTCTTTCATGCGGCTGCAAAACTTTATTCAATTACGCAAACACGCACCGCTGAAACGGCATTCTCGGGATTTTGACGCTAAGATCGCTCTAACTCGCTCGACTTGCGTCGTAGAGAGACGATCTCGAGCTTTTTGGATAGCTCCTCCCGACTCATTGATCATTTGTTCTCCCATTGGTGGAAATTCAAAATATTGAATTTCGCGAGTTACTATTACTAAAAGGTGCAAAAGCACAAAACGGCTCTAACTCGCTTGTCTTACGTCGTAGAGCGGCAATCGACACGTCAGGTGAAAGCTCTCGACATGCTCTTTCATGCGGCTACAAAACTTTGTTCAATTACTCAAACACGCACTGCTGAAAACGCCATTTTCGGGATTTTGACGCTACGATCGCTCTAACTCGCTCAACTTGCGTCGGAGACGATCTCGAACTTTTTTGGATAGCTCCCGACTCACTGATCATTTGTTCTCTCCCATCGGTCGAAATTCAAAAGTTTGAATTTCGCGATAACAGTAACTCGAAGGTGCAAAAGCACAAAACGGCTCTAACTCGCTCGTCTTACGTCGTAGAGCGGCAATCGACACGCCAGGTGAAAGCTCTCGACGTGCTCTTTCATGCGGCTGCAAAACTTTACTCAATTACGCAAACACGCACCGCTGAAAACGCCATTTTCGGGATTTTGACGCTAAGATCGCTCTAACTCGCTCAACTTGTGTCATAGAGAGACGATCTCGAGCTTTTTGTATAGCTCCTCCCGACTCATTGATCATTTGTTCTCCCATTGGTGGAAATTCAAAAGTTTGAATTTCGCGAGTTACTGTTACTAAAAGGTGCAAAAGCACAAAACGGCTCTAACTCGCTCGTCTTACGTCGTAGAGCGGCAATCGACACGTCAGGTGAAAGCTCTCGACGTGCTCTTTCATGCGGCTACAAACCTTTGTTCAATTACTCAAACACGCACCGCTGAAAACGCCATTTTCGGGATTCTGACGCTAAGATCGCTCTAACTCGCTCAACTTGTGTCATAGAGAGACGATCTCGAGCTTTTTGGATAGCTTCTCCCGACTCATTGATCATTTGTTCTCCCATTGGTGGAAATTCAAATGTTTGAATTTCGCGAATTACAGTAACTCGAAGGTGCAAAAGCACAAAACGGCTCTAACTTGCTCGTCTTACGTCGTAGAGCGGCAATCGACACGTCAGGTGAAAGCTCTCGACGTGCTCTTTCATGCGGCTACAAAACTCTGTTCAATGACTCAAACACGCACCGCTGAAAACGCCATTTTCGGGATTTTGACGCTAAGATCGCTCTAACTCGCTCAACTTGCGTCGTAGAGAGACGATCTCGAACTTTTTGGATAGCTCCCGACTCACTGATCATTTGTTCTCCCATCAGTCGAAATTCAAAAGTTTGAATTTTGCGAATTACAGTAACTCGAAGGTGCAAAAGCACAAAACGGCTCTAACTCGCTCGTCTTACGTCGTAGAGTGGCAATCGACACGCCAGGTGAAAGCTCTCGACGTGCTCTTTCATGCGGCTGCAAAACTTTATTCAATTACGCAAACACGCACCGCTGAAACGCACCGCTGAAACGCCATTCTCGGGATTTTGACGCTAAGATCGCTCTAACTCGCTCGACTTGTGTTGTAGAGAGACGATCTCGAGCTTTTTGGATAGCTCCTCCCGACTCATTGATCATTTGTTCTCCCATTGGTGGAAATTCAAAAGTTTGAATTTCGCGAGTTACTGTTACTAAAAGGTGCAAAAGCACAAAACGGCTCTAACTCGCTCGTCTTACGTCGTAGAGCGACAATCGACACGTCAGGTGAAAGCTCTCGACGTGCTCTTTCATGCGGCTGCAAAACTTTATTCAATTACGCAAACACGCACTGCTGAAACGCCATTCTCGGGATTTTGACGCTAAGATCGCTCTAACTCGCTCGACTTGCGTCGTAGAGAGACGATCTCGAGCTTTTTGGATAGCTCTTCCCGACTCATTGATCATTTTTTCTCCCATTGGTGGAAATTCAAAAGTTTGAATTTCGCGAGTTACTGTTACTAAAAGGTGCAAAAGCACAAAACGGCTCTAACTCGCTCGTCGTTCGTCGTAGAGCGGCAATCGACACGTCAGGTGAAAGCTCTCGACGTGCTCTTTCATGCGGCTACAAAACTCTGTTCAATTACTCAAACTTTTGAATTTCGACTTCTCTTAACGGAATTATCAGTGTGCCGAAACGTATTCAACGAACTCAAGATCGTCTCTCTATGACGAAAGACGAGCGAGTTAGATAAGTTTCGCGTTTTAAGCCTTTGGGTTACTGTAGCTCCCGAAATTCACTGTAGATAAGTTTCGCGTTTTAAACCTTTGGGTTACTGTAGCTCCCGAAATTCAAACTTTTGAGTTTCGACCAATAGAAGAACAAATGATCAGTGAGTCGAGAGCTATCCAACCAACCCAAGATCGTCTTCCTACGACGCACGCTGAGCGAGTTAGAGCGATTTCTGCGTTAAAAACGCGAGAATGTCGCTTTTCGTGGTGCGTGTTTGCGTAATTAACAAAAGTTTTAATGCCAAACGAAGGAGCATGTCGAGACCTTTTAGTTGAGCTATCGCACGCCGCTCTACAACGTAAGACGAGCGAGTTAGAGCCGTTTTCCGTTTTGGCCGTCGGGTTACAGTAGCG